>PVJH01024923.1:0-32361 GCA_004026705.1 Nesogale talazaci | reverse complement strand
ACCCCTGGTCTAGTACAATGTCTGTGTCCCACTTGTGGTCTCATTCCTGCTTCTGTAGTCCTGCCTGCAACTGGGAAGTACTGAACTGCCACCAACCATGCTGCTATGAGTCTCCCTTGGACTCTTGTGTCCTGTTTAAATGGCTAGTCTTCTACAAATCCTTGAATGCCATTTTGGTCTCCTTCATCAAAGACGAATTGTCTTTTGCTATGTCTTTCTTGTCTTTGTCCTGTTTAAGACTTATAAGTGGCTGAGCCCTGGTGGCCTAGTGCTTGTGTGCGGGTCTGCGGCCCACAGGGTTGACAGTTCAAATCCAGCAGCAGCTCTCCAGGAGCAAGGCTGGGCTTCCTACTCCCACCAGGGCAGTGATGCCACAAAAAAAAAAAAGACTTATAAGTGTGTCTCCATAAATTATACTTGGATTTGAGATCTTTTTTGTCCCTTACAACAGCAGTTTAATGATGACACTAGGAAGTAAACTCAGAGGAATATGTATCTGTAAAATATTCCTGAGGAATAGTCATGAATATATATATTAGGGTGGGTTATTATTCTTGACCAGAAAATGGTTACCTGACCTCCCGCTGTCAAATGTCATCTGAGTTGGTCTGGTGACATCTTTCTGTACACTTTTGGTTCCTTTACTAAAGTTTTTTATATTCTAGGATGATCTGAAGATTGTGATTATCTTTTTTTTGTTTGTTTGTTTGTTTTGGGGGGGCATCACTGCTCTCCAGTGGTGGGAGGAGGAGGCCCAGCCCCACTGCTGGAATTGAACCTCCGTCCCAGTGGGCCGCAGTCCCGTGCACAACCACTACACTACCAGGGCTCAGCCCCTGTGATTATCTTTTCTTTGCATGTTTGGTGGGCCAGATTTGAACATAACAAATTCCTGGGAGAAAAGGGTTCAATAGAGACAGGTTATCAGGAAGAGAAGCACCGGTAAATTTTATATACATATATCCATGACAACATCTCCTTTATCCTAAGGGTAGGTTCATTAGCAGAGCTGTTAAATTCACAGAACTACACAGGGGTAAGCAGTTGGAAAGGGATCTGAGCTCTTGAAAGGTCTTTTGTAATGTCACATTTGATTTCTTGACTCTTGCTTCCAAGGGCATTAATTGTGGATCCATATAACTTCCTCATTTTTCATGATGTTACTGATTGGTTCGGTTGTGTGGATTTTTGAAAATTTGCATCTAATTCATACTGAAGATTGCAGTATCTGATCATTATCATTGTTTCAAGACTAAACTTAATTTTTAGGTGACTAGATTTACAATACATTCCAAAGAAAGATGATGCAGGGCTGAGGCCCGGTAGCGTACTGGTTGTGCGCAGGACTGCGGCCCACTGGGATGGAGGTTCAATTCCAGCTCACAGGAGCAAAGGCTGGGCCTCCTACTCCCACCACCAGAGGGCAGTGATGCCAAAAAACCAAAAAAAAAAAAACCCAGAAAGATGATCCAACAGCATAATCAAACTATAGAAAAATGTCATTGATAGCACTTGCAAATAAAATATTCGTTATTACAAATAAAAGTTTATTGAAGATCATCAACAAGATTTGGAGCAGTACATCGACAGGGAACAGTCAGGAGGTCAGTCTTGATTCAGAAGAGGACATGTAACAAGGGACAGCATTGCTGATGGCCGATGAGTCTTGACTTAAAGGAAGGACGATCGTGAAGGCGTTTACCAGTGACTGTGCCAAGGGATTGGACTGTGGATGAGAGCAAGCAATGGGTAACTTGCAGAAAAACGGGAATTCCAGAATATTTGACTGTGTCCATGCACACATGGGTCATGGATCAAGAGGCAGTTGCACTAACAGAATGAGGGAAGGCTGCATAGTTTAAATCGGGGAAGGTGTATGTCGGGGTTGTGTCCTCTCACCAAGCTGTAAGCTGAGCAAATCATCAGACAAACAATTGATGCCTGGGGAGGCAGCAGTCATGAGGTCAAAAGAGGCTGTGCTTTAGGAAAACCTGTTGCCTAAGCCCTCCTGAGACTATTGAAAAGCCAGGATGCACCCTCTGAGGACCAAGGTGTGCCTCAGCCATGCCAGGGGAGCTTCCATTTCCTCATCTGCGTGTGAAAGTTAGACATGGAATAAGGAAGACTGAAGAATTGATGCATTTGAATTGTGCTGGAGAAGAGTATCGTAAGTACCACGGGCTGCCAAAATGACAAACGGATCTATCTGGGGAGCCGTATGGCTAGCGTTCTCGTAGAGGCAAGGAGGGCAAGGCTTCAGCTTACTTTATTTTGGACACGGTACCGGGAGAAACTAGGCCTTGGGGAAGGGCATCATGGTTGGTAAAGGTAAGGGGTAGTGAAAAAGAGGAAGGGCCTCAATGAGATGACTTGACAGAGCAGTTGTAACACTGGGCTCCGGCACAGGCACAATGGTGCGGGAGGCAAGAGACTGGGTGTGGGCGGTTCTGTTGTGCATAGAGTCACTGTGGGTCAGGAGCAACTTGATGGCACATAGCGACGTCACAAAAACGGATTTATAGAACCAAAACACCAAACAAAGGAGGTGATTGCAACTGGCATCACTGTTCCTCTGGGTTCCTAGACCTCATCTTTACAGGAGCAAAGAGCCTCCTCTTTCTGCTGGGAGCCAGGTGCAGGCTCACACGGCTGACTCTGTGGTAACCAGCTCCAAGTGGAGCCCCCTGAGCCACCAGGGCTCCTTGATTTATGGTACACATTTACGGAAAAGTACAGGTAGTCCTCGGCTCACCACAGAGTGGGCCTTATTATTACTATTTGTAATTACTGTTAGCACGAAGGGCTGCATACAAGGCCGCACCATAGAATTTGCAGATGTTCACTGTGACATATCTATTGTTCAACATGGAGGTGGGTGGGAAGGTGTTTGTTATAGATCAGAATCCCCTTAAGATGGGTTGCGTCGGGCTGAGCCCCGGTGGCGTCGTGGTTGTGTGCGGGACTGCGGCCCACTGGGACGGAGGTTTAATTCCAGCAATGGGGCTGGGCCTCCTACTCCCACCACCGGAGAGCAGTGATTGCCTCCCCCCCCCAAAAAAAAGAAGATGGGTAGCGTCTTCAGAGTGCCACCCCACCCCCGTGTAAGTTGGGGACTACCTTTAAACTATACTTTCTCTTCTGGCCAAGATATAGGCAGCAGATAGCCTGTGAACAATAAAAACAAGTTACCCTCTGGAGTTAACAAAGAATGAGAGGTAGGACAATGCTCGGTAAGGCACTGGACGCAGGGCAGCAAGGATGATCGGACCTAGGAGATGGGAGGGAAGCAGGTGAGGTGATCCTTGTCTCTGCCTAGAGGCCTGCAGTGGGAATTGAGTGGAAGCGGATGAAGCGAAGAGACTTACATATCCATACCCACAGCCGTTTTATTGACAATGGTCTCCAATCCAAACACCCTTCAAAAAATGGATGGCTCACCAGGCTGAGTGCAGCGGTTCTCAACCTGTGGGCCGCGACCCCGTTGGGGGCCCAAGGGCCCATGTGGCAGAGCGCACCCGACTCATAACAGTAGCAACATGACAGTGATGACGTAGCAATGAAAAATGATTTTATGGTTGAGGGGGTCACGACAACCTGAGGAACTGTTAATGAGAGGGTCGCGGCATGGGAGAGGTTGAGAACCGCTGACCTCGTGGACACTGCAATGAAAAGGAATGAGCCGCGGGTCGTCTGCGCAAGCGCTGGGCCAGTTCCGTCTGCGGGCCTCGCGCCAAGGGTTCACAGACGGTTGGACGCGGCCGGGCGGTCGCCTAGTACCGGCTCCTGCCGCGGACCAAACCACCAACGCCCACCGATCAGCAGGGAGCCAGGGCCACCATGATGCTGGAGCCCAGGCCCCCGGGCACGAACGGCAAGCCCTGGCACAAAGACCCACTGAGTTTCAAGTACTTCGCCGGGTCCAAGGACAGGCCGGAGTGCCCCACTTCCCTGTGCGGCCGCAGGTGGGTGTTCCTGAAAGACGGGCTGGACGACTTCAGGTGGGGTTGCCCACCTTGCTCAGACATGATCATTCGGGGACCCAAGGAGGGCTTTTCCCCGGTCATTTATCGCACAAAAGCTGCGCCTGTCCCCAAAAGCTGTGGGAAGAGGCTGCCCAAAAATGCACCCCAATTTTCCAAGCTCTCCCCATTGCAGCTCTCCCGGAAGGCCTTCGTGGAGGAGGTGGAAGCCCGTCTGAAGGCGCACCCCTTGGCTTTCCACTCGCACCTGGGCGATGCGCTGCCAGCCGATCTCTTAGAAAAAGTGCTGGAAGTCCTCGATCCCAACGAGCAGCTGAAGGACACCTGGGCTTATCGTCAGGACGGCCAGAAAAGGACAGAGGAACACACAGAACCTCCCCCAAATCGTTCTTCTAAAGCCGATCACTGCCCCAGGCCGACTGCCCTGCCAAAGGCAACAGAAGACTGGCTTAAACACATCCAGCCAGGCAGTGAGGGCTTGTCCAAAGCATCCGTTTCTGCGGATGAGAACGTATGGAAAAGAGTGGCTAGCTTCTGTGACTGGGTGGCTTCTATGGGGTGTACAGGGGTTGACGAAGAGTTTGTTCTGAAACAATTTGAGATAGACTACGGCTGCCATGGCAAGTTTGGTCTGTCCCAAATAAAGAAAATCACTCTGGCCGCTCTAGAAGGGAAGTCCAGCCAGGAAGGATGTCGGAGTGCACAACCGAAATTCTCCGCCCGAGACTGGGACTTTAAGAAGAAAGCCCCACCTCAGAGGCCTCCCCGCAAGAAGCATGTGAAGATGAAGTACGGAGCGTGGTACCTGCATCCCAAACTATGGAGAAAGCAAGGAAAAGATGCACCTTTGCTTGACCCCAAAGCCCCGCCCAAAGCAGAAGACACCTATTTTAGAAGGATGGATTCCAAGCCAGATGGTCTGGAAGAGTTTTATGTAATGATCGCCTTTAAGGATTTTATTCTAAGCAAGGGCTACAGCATGCCCAGTTTTATTGAAAAGCTGTTTACTAGAAAGGGCTGGACATATGAAACTATTAAGATACCTGCAATATTAAGAACAAAATTTGGCTTTGATGAGACTTCTTTAAAAAAGGATTAGAGCATTTGGGAAAATATTTACTACACACCTGGTTATTTTTCTCTTAAACATCAAACAGACTAAATGATGTGTGCTCTACTATGGACGACAACCTCTGCTTGCTGACGTTTATCATTGACCATCTCTACAGGTTCATAAATGTTTCATCAACTACGACATCAATATTCATACACATATTCTCACATTTTTGTAGTATTGTGAATATCACATAGCTTTATTATTAAAACTGGAAATGAATTACTCTGAAAAGACACAAAGTTTTATTAATTTTTAAATTGAGAAATAAAAGAATTACTCTTAAAGAGTTCACTTTTTTTGGTGAAAGCACACACATCATTTACTAAGGTATAAAACTTTGGCAAATCAGTACAGTACTCTTTAATACAATTAAAAAATTTGGGGTGGGGCTGAGTTCCGGTGGTGTAAGTGGTTGAGTGCGGGACTGTGGCCCACAGGCTTGGCAGTTCAAATCCAGCTGTGGCTCTCAGGAGCTGGACTGGGCAGCTCCCATGCCCACCAGAGGGCAGTGATGCCCACAAAACCAAAAAAAAAAAATTGGGGGTGGGACGGGGTAGAGTGGGTTTGGGGTCATATAGGACTCTAGTGATTACCTTCACTTCAAAAATAGCATTTAGGTGTCCAATCAAAACACTGGTTTTCTTTTGCGGTGGTTTTCAGCAGAGCTAGTTTATTTTTTTGTTGTTTTGAGGGGGGCATCACTGCCTCAGATGGTCATGGGCGCTACCCAGTGCTGCTCCTAAAGAGACGCCGCTGGAGTTGAACCGCCGAGGCCATGGGCAGCAGTCCCGAGAGCTAGTTCTTGTAGTCAAGTGACTATGGCTTTTAGAGTGTGACTGTCGCTGCCTTTGGAGGAAGGTTCCCGGGTCTCTGGTGGAAGTCAGGGCAGCAGCTTTGCTTTGTTCCTGGCTGGGTCCAAAGCCGGGAAGAGTTCCCTGGCACAGACAGCTTTCAAATCGACCTTTGTGAGACTTATTATGCCAACGCCAACCTCAAAGCATCCCCTCCCGCCACCGTCCCAATTGTTATATTTCCCCAAGAAACACTGGCAACCTCAAACTTTGAGGGTCATTTTGAACAACCCTACTTGGGAATGACCCCTTAAGTTACCAGCCCTCTGTACTTGGTGGTTTTGACCCAAAGTTACATAGACTCTGTAGATTAAAAAAAAAAAAAAAGTCTACATACAATAAGAGTTGTGTTTGTTAAACATCAAATATCCTGCCAGCATGGAGAGCGGGCCCCAGTGCTGCAGCAGGGTCTGTCATCGGTGACCGGATGCTTCCTCTGCGGGAGGCGTGCAGTCCTCCCTCCCGGCGGTGGTCACCCTGGGGGCACCCTCTCCCTGGCTGCCTGGCCTGGACCCTGCGGGAGGAGACCCTCTTCGCCGTCAAGCCCTGGCGGGAGCTGGCGGGACTGGCCTCTTTCCTGGCCACGATGACTTCTTGGGTCAACCCGGTTCTCCCTGGGTCCTGCGGGTGGGCTTTGCATACGAGTCTCTCATGGACCGACACCATATTCGTAAAGGAAATATTCGTCCGAAGATCGGCTGCATTGTTTTCTCTGCGGGGTCAACGACAGAATGCTCTGGCATGTACGTTTTGGGTCTTGTTGCACTGATTACCGATGGCACGCCAGTGTGTGCAGGACGTTGACGCCCACCACGCTGGGGTCATTGGGTTGGGGTATTTCTGCCTCGTGGCCATGGCGTTTCCCAAGGGTGGTCAAAGACGTGCTCAGAGGTCCAGATCTTCTCGGTGCCGGCGACCTGCGCCATGTCCAGGCGGCGCCAGGGCACAAGGAGGCAAAAAGGACGAGTCCTCTTCACTTAAAGCAATGGTTCTCAACCTTCCTAATGCTGCCGCCCTTTAATACAGCTCATGGGTGGTGACTCCCCAACCATAAAATTATTTTCGTTGCTACTTCATAACTATAATTTTGCTACTGGTATGAATCAGAGGACCCCTGTGAAAGGGTCATTGGCCCCCAAGGGCGTTGTGATCCATAGGTTGGGAACTGCTGACTTAAAGCAATCAAAGTTGTGTGATCTGCACATCACAGGTTGTCAACGGGTCTTGCCCCACTCCAGACGCCATGTTCTTCATTATTTTGCAACTCAATCATCTATTTCCACAGGTGTAATGGATTTGATTCTTCTGGACTCCATCTGGGCAGGTCCACATGTATAGTTTCTGTTTGTGTTGTTGAAAAAGGTATTTCTTTTTTTTTTTTTTTGTGGGCATCACTGTCCCCTGGTGGGAGTCGGAGGCTCAGCCTTGCTCCTGAAGAGCTGCTGCTGGATTTGAACTGCCAACCCTGCGGGCCGCAGTCCCGCACACAATCACTACGCCATTGGGGCTCAGCCCGAAAAAAGGTATTTCTAATGAATACAATAAGCTTTTCGTGGGGCTGAGCCTCGGTGGTGTAGTGGTTGAGTGCGGGACTGCAGCCCACTGGCTTGGTGGTTCAAATCCAGCAGCAGCAGCAGCTCTCCAGGAGCAAGACACTCCCACCATATCGCAGTGATGCCCCCCCAAGAAACAAAACAAAACAAAACAAAACAAAATAAGCTATTCATCTTGCAAAATTCTATCATGATGGCCCGCATTGTTTCTATCTCCAAAGGGAGCTACTAAGCTTTTGTTTTTAACTTTCAAGGACCAATCATTAGTGATTGTCAATGCAGCTTGATCACATGGTGATTAATTTCAGAGTGAAGAAGTAGGTAAAAAATCGACTTCTTTGGCATTATTACTTGGTCCACCAATTGGAATAGTTCTACTAGCTGGTCTTCCTGATGAGGTGCCACCTAGTGGATAGTGGTTCATAAGACCCTGAGTACGACATAATGAAACGCTGACTGACACTGTGTCATCCTCATAGTTATGTGCGAGCCCATGATTGCAGCCCCTGCATCAGTCCATCTCATTGAGGGTCGTCTGCTTTTTCCTTGGACCCTCCCCTTTCTCAAGCATGATGTCTTTCTCCAGGGACTTGCCTTTCCTGTTAACATGGCCAAAGTAGGGGAGGTAAAGCCTCCCCACCCTTGCTTGTAAGTAGCTTTCTGACTACATTTCATCCATTTGTTTGTTCTGCTGGCATATTCAATAGTCTCTCT
This sequence comes from Nesogale talazaci, assembly GCA_004026705.1. Taxonomy (NCBI): domain Eukaryota; kingdom Metazoa; phylum Chordata; class Mammalia; order Afrosoricida; family Tenrecidae; genus Nesogale; species Nesogale talazaci. The sequence continues at coordinate 24,146 of PVJH01024923.1, read as the reverse complement.
TCACCAACACCATGATTCAAATGCATCGATTCTTCAGTTTTTAAAATTCAATGTCTTTCACATACATAGGAGGTGATTAAATATACCCTGGCTTGAGTCATGTGCAATTTAGTCCTCAAAATGACATCTTTACTCCTTAACACTTTCATAGGTCTTGTGCAGCAAATTTGCCCAGTGGAATAAGTCATTTGATATCTTATCTGCTACTCTCATGAGGATTGATTGATTGTGGGTACGAGTAAAATGAAATCTCTGACAATTTGATTTTTTCTCCACTTATCATGTTTACTGGTCCAGTTGTGGAGATTTTTGTGTTCTTTACATAGGCTTCATCATCCGTACGGAGCCTCTGTACTTTGATATTTATTAGCAAGTGGCTCAAGTCTTCCTTGCTTTCAGCAAGCAAGGCTGTGTCATCTCCACATGCAGGTTGTTAATGAGCCTTCCTACCATCCTGAAGCCGTGGAAGTTTCCATCTTCCCAGATCATCTGCTTAGCATACACATTGAATATAGGCAGAGAGGACACAGCCCTGGCAACCCCTTTTCTGTTCAAATGACTGCCGCTTGATCTATGTACAGGTTTTGCAGGAGCACAAGGGTCCTGGGATTCTTATCCTTTGTAATGTTATTTAAAATTTTTTATGGTCCATAAAACTCTAATGCCTTTTCCATGATGCTCACCTTCCTTCCCGACACAATGATTGAAGACAAATGTGTGTATAAGCAAACATGGTGAAGAAAGCTGAGGGTGCCCAGCTATCAAAAGATATAGCATCAGGGCTGAGCCCTGGTGGGGTAGTGGTTGTGCGCGGGACTGCGGCCCACTGGGATGGAGATTCAATTCCAGCAGTGGGGCTGGGCCTCCTACTCCCACCACCGGAGAGCAATGATGCCCCCCCCCCCGCAAAAAAAAAAAAAGATATAGCGTCTGGGGTCTTAAAGGCTTGAAAGTAAACAAGTGGTCATCTAGCTCAGAAGCAACAAAGCCCACATGGAAGAAGCACACCAGTCTGTGTGACCACGAGATGCTGAAGGGATCAGGTATCAGGCATCAAAGAACTAAAAATTATATCATTATAAATGAGGAGGAGCACAGATTTGGGACCCAAAGCCCATCAGTAGGTGAAGCCACATCCCCTTACTGAAGGGTCACAGGGAGAAGGTGAGCCAGTCAAGGTACAGTGTAGCAACAATGAAATATGCAGCTTTTCTCTAGTTCTTAAATGCTTCCTGCCCTCATAATCATGATCCTAATTCTACCTTACAAACCTGGCTAGATCAGGGGATGTACTGGCACAGATAGGAGCTGGAAACATGGGGAATTCACGACAGATGATCGCTTCAGGACCATTGGTAGGAGTGGTGATACTGGGAAGGTGGAGGGAAGGAGGAGTAGAAAGGGGGAACCAATTGCAGGGATCTACATATAACCTCCTCCCTGGGGTACACACAACAGGGAAGTGGGTGAAGGGACACATCGGACAGAGTACGATATTACAAAATAATGATCATTTGTAAATTATCAAGGGCTCATGGGGGAGGGGGGAGGGGAGGGAGAGGAAAAAGAGAAGCTGATACCAACGGCCTAAGAATAAGGAGGCTGTTTTGAGAATGAGGATGGCAACAAATGTACAAATGTGGTCTGCATACAATAGGTGTATGTATGGATTGTGATAAGAGTTGTATGGGGCCCAACAAAGTGATTTTAAAAAATCTAATGTCTTTGCATAGTCAGTAAAACACAAGTTTGCCTCTTTCTGGTATTCTCTGCTTTCAGCCAAGATCCACTTAATGCCAGTAAACAATACCCCTTATTCTACATCCCCCTTTTTTTGGGGGGGGGCATCACTGCTCTCCGGTGGTGGGAGTAGGAGGCCCAGCCCCACTGCTGGAATTGAACCTCCGTCCCAGTGGGCCGCAGTCCCGCGCACAACCACTACGCCACCGGGGCTCAGCCCTCTACATCCTCTTCTGAATCCAGCTAGAATTTCTGACAGTGCCCTACCACTGCCTCAACTGTGGCTACCTTCAGCAAAATTTTACTTCCTTCTAAGATGATGAATATCTTGAGGAATACACACACACACACACACACACACACACACACACACACACACTGACTATGACACCATTCCTCTTCTTCAATCTGTGATTCCTGGCATAGTAGACCAAAGGTGAGCAGTGGAAAAATAAAATATCAAAATCAAGCCCCCTGTCATTGAGTTAATTCTGACTTATAGGAATCCTTTACGGGGTGTCTAAGGCTTCAGATCTTTATAGGATCAGATGGACTCAACTTCTTTACACCCAGAAGTCGGTGGGTTTGAACTACTGACTTTTGGTAGCAGTCCCATGCTTACTCACCAGCACTACCAGAACTGCCTGGGGAAAACACAATGACCCGGTTGTCTAAAGAAACAAGTTCAGTGCCATCTATGCACAGAGGCAGACCAAACTCATGACCGTCGAGCCAAGGCTGACTCGCAGGGACCCTGTAGGGCAAGGTTCCACTGCTCCTGTGAGTCCCTGAGACCCTAACTCTATGGGAGTAGAAACCCCCTTTCTCCAAAGGAAGGCTGGTGGTTTCTAACTGCTAACCTTGGGAGACACAGCCCACTACATAACCACGACACCACCAGGGCTCCTTATCTAGAAGATCTTTTTAAAAAATTTTATTGGTGGTTCATACATCGTTTTTCACAATACATAAATAAACATACTGTGTCAAACACCCTCACATGTCCACTTCTATTATCGTTCTCCAATCATCCGCCTTTTCCCTTAAGCCCCCAGTATCGGCTTTTCCATCCCTTCCCCTCTTCCCCTGCTCTCTCCTCCCCACCAACCCCCAATACTGTATACAATGTTATTGTTCTGTCATATCTTACACTGCCCGACCTCTCCCCCAACCCACTCCTCTGATGCCCGTCCTTCAAATAGGAGCTTATGTGTATATCCTTGCCGTTGGTTCCGTCTCTCTGCTCCACCTTCTCTCCACCCATCCAGTAGTTCCAATCTAACCACTGGTCCGAAGGGGCCCATCCATCTTGGTTTCCCCATATCTCCAGCTTCCCTCTCTACCAGTGTACCTTCTCAAGTCCATCTGGATTTGTAAGGCAGAGTTGGGACCATGATGTTTTGGGGGGGAGGAAGCTTCAGGAACTAGAGGGAACATGTGTGCATCATCACTGCCCAGCTGCCCCTTGACTGGGCTGTCTCCTCCCCGTGACTCCCCTGTAAAGGGGTGATCAATTACTCACCAGTGGGCCTTAGGTCCCCACCCTGCTCTCCTCCTCCTATGTAATGATGTGACTCTTGTTCTTTGGTGCTCGATATCTGCTCCCTTCGGCCCCTCTTGATCACGCATGCTGGTGTGCTTCTTCCATGTGGGCTTTGCTGTTTCTGCGCTGAATGGCGACTCGATTATCTAAGAAAGATCTTTATATCAAGAAGTAACTGTATATCAAGAAGGCATCCCACACCGGTCCCATTCAAGTCTATAAGTCCCATTCCCCTTCCTGAGCCCCTCTTCCGACTCATGTCGCTGCAGACTGTGAGCAGGAAGCTGGGAGGCCGCAGGCTAGTAGGCGAAGAGTTATGTGAGACCCAAGTTGGTGGAGGGTGCCCACAGCCCCTAGGATCTGGCTTTCCAGGATCTGGCCTCCTGGAGGCTGACAAGAGTCCTAGGAAGAAGAAGGTGAGAAGTATTAGTTCCCACAGCTCCACCTTCTCATACAAAAGGCCACACCCCCAAGGGGGTGTCATCAAGTTATCACTTGATTGACTCTACCCCTAGCCAGGAATGTCTAAAACCAAGACCCAACTCATTTGGTCCATGGGGCTGATTTCCATGCACAGAGACACTTCTAACTATTCGAATGGGCTTCTTAGACTGAAACTTTTTACAGGGGTAGAAAGCTTCATCTCCTGCCAAGTGGCTGGTGGTTTAGAACTGCTGACCTCACAGTTAACAGCCCACCAACGCTACCTAGTACACATAAAGTCACCCAACTACACCCAAACCCAAACTCGCCGCCAGCAAATCAGTGCTGACTCACAGCGACCCCCTGTGAGCTTCCAAGACTGCCACTGTTTTTAAGAGCAGAAAGCCCAGTCTTTCCCCCGGGTTGTTGCTGGTGGTTTCAAACAGTCGGCTACGTGGATCACAGTGCAACACATAACCACCGTACTGCCAGGACACCACTCCAACGACAGCAGGCACCTCATACATAATGCTCTCTGATCCATATTATCACACGTGGACTTGAGGGCAATGGATGGTTTTACTTTGGAAAGTATAGGTTGGTGTGAGAATTCAATATAATAACATAATAAGGCGGAGCCCCAGTGGCGTAGTGGTTGTGTGCGGGACTGCGGCCCACTGGGACGGAGGTTCAATTCCAGCAGTGGGGCTGGGCCTCCTACTCCCACCACCAGAGAGCAGTGATGCCCCCCCCCCCAAAAAATAATATATTAAAATACACATCACTCTGCCTCTTATATATTTAGTGCTCAATAAGCAATAGCTATGATGATGAGTCATGTAAGTTTTCCACTCTTTTTGTAAGCTTTCAAGTTTTCAACAAGGCCCATGAGCACAAGGGCACAGGCAAAAGGATGTCCATTGTGGTACTAATTTAAATAGCAAACAAACAAACAGGAGGCCATTTTAATGTCCGTGAACTGGAGGATAAGTCAATCAACTCTGTTTTTTTTTTTGTTTGGTCTGTTTTTTTTGGGCATCACTGCCCTCTGGTGGGAGTAGGAGGTCCAGCCTTGCTCCTGCTGGATTTGAACCGTCAACCCAGTGGGCTGCAGTCCTGCACTCAACCACTACGCCACCGGGGCTCAGTGAGTCGATCAAATCTGATAGGCTACAAAATAGTTGAAGTGATGAATTATTACTTTTCAAATACATTGTGGAAGGAACAAAAATATTGCACACCCTTATGTATAACTAGACTGGTGTATATTACCATGTATATAAAATCTTAAAGCACGCCCCTCCCACAAACACTGTACGTTCTCTAAGGATGGATTCATAGCAAAAAGCAGCCTTGGTGGTGTAGGAGGCAAGCTTGCAATTGCTAACTGAAAGGTCATTGGATGGAACCCCCCAGGACCTCCTCGGGAGAACAAACCTGCTGATGGGCGTCCATCCAGATGAGGAGAACATGTGGGGCAGTGCTGGCCTGTCTCTGAGGGCCACTGTGAGTGGAGTGGGCATGATGACACCCACCACCAACAGTCAGAATATAAGATCCATGGGGAAATAAACAGAATCGATCAGTCAAGCAATCATTTAGTTTCGGGAAAGAGAGGGAAGACACTGGGTAGGAGAAGGAATACACACAATGCTTAAAATATATGTATGGATCGTGATGGAGTTGTATGAGCCCCCAATAAAATGATTCTTAAAAAAAAAAAGGGGGTGGGGGAAGCCCTTATACCAAGGGCTCAAATGAATATGGCAACATGTGTACAAATATGTTTGATACAAATGATGTATTGAATGTTCTAAGAGCTGTAAGAGCCGCCAATAAAATCATTAAAAAAATTAACATTTTTAGGATGTTTCTAAAATGATGATGGCAACAAATGTGCAAATGTGATCTGCATACAATTGATGTTTGTATTGATTGTGATAGGAGTTGTATAATTCCCCCCCCCCAATAAAATGCTTTAAAAAACATTAACATTTGTCCAGTGCAGTAACGCAACCGATCCCAGAGAAGTCGGCAGGCGCCCCGGGGAGAGTTCTCTTTTCTTTGTGAAGGGCAGGAAGCCCTGGAATGGGTTCGCCCCGAGAGAGGGGCCCGCGCCTTGGAAAGAATTTTAAAAAAATTAACATTTTATTAAAAATATTTTTAAGGGAAATAAAGGCAAAAGGTTAAGTTTTGACAGAGCTGATGAAAAATGCAAAAGTGTTTGTTATACATTCCTCACTATATCTTTGAACTATCCCTCCATTTTAAAAAAATGTAGCAGAGAATTGTGTGAAGTACACTAGTTGCTTTTGTTTTGCTTTGCAATAATAATTTTTAAAAATGTGAACAGGAGTTTTTGTACATAAGGCACATATCATATAATAGTCCAATCATATTGAAAATAGTTGTACAATCATCTCCACAGTCCATTTCAGAACCTTTTCTTCCTACTTGTACTCACTGTTATCAACTCCCCATTTCCCTCCGAACTCTCCTCTTGCTCCCCAAGAAACCATCACAGAGCAGACAACTTTTATTTTTTTTGGGGGGGGGGGGAATCACTGCCTCTGGTGGTCGTGGGCGCTGCCCAGTGCTGCTCCTGAGAGCCGCTGCTGGATTTGAACCACCACGCCTGTGGGTCGCAGTCCCGCACTCCACCACTTACGCCACTGGGGCTCAGCCAGCAGACAATATTTCAGTAGGATTATCTATCGTGGATTTTATATATAGAAGACATACAAAAACAACAAGAATACCAAAGTAGAACAGAGGAAAAACTCAATTGAAAAGAAAGCAGAAGCATATTAAAAACCAGAGCAAATTAAAAATGAGTCAAAAGGGGAGATTATGTGATAAATTTTTTAATCCACTCGTTGTTTTAAAAAGAGAAAACATCTATTTGTATAAATAACCACAATGATGCCAACCTAAAAGAATCAGTATATTTTTTTGGAGGGGGATGTGTTTTTTTGTTTGTTTGTTTCAATTTAGTGGGTTCTTTTTCTCTTTTTTTGGGGGGGGGAGCATCACTGCCTCTGGTAGTTGTGGGAGCTACCCAGCGCTGCTCCTGAGAGCCGCTGCTGGACTTGAACCGCTAAGCCCGCAGTCCCGCACTCAACCACTTATGCCACCAGGGCTCAGCCCTTTAGTGGGTTTTTTTATAGCAAACTTTACAGTGTTGTTATATGTTCGTTTTATAAATTTCGACAAATGCATACATTTGTCACCATTAATTGTAATCTCCTTACACAACAGTTCTGATAACTAATAGGCTAAAATATTCCCTCATGCCATCCTTTGTACACAAACTCTTCCTGCCGATACCCAGTCTCTGACATCCACTGAACTGCTTTCTGTCCTTATAGGTAGGCACTTTTTTTTTTTTTTTTTTAGGCATCACTGCCCTGGTGGTGGGAGTAGGAGGCCCAGCCTTTGCTCCTGTGGAGCTGGAATTGAACCTCCATCCCAGTGGACCACAGTCCCACGCACAACCACTACGCCACCGGGGCTCAGCCCAGGTAGGCACTTTCCAGGAAGCATACAAATGGAGTCAAATCCTCTGCAGCCTTTTGAGTTTGTCTGCTTGTCTTTAGCATCATGGATGCTTTCCTTAGTCGCCCGTGTGGTCGGACTACCAGTTGCTGTTTTTGTTGTTAAGTGTCACTGAGTCACTTCCAACTCACAGAGAGTTCCGTTCATTGTTGAGTAGTCTATGGAATGACCTTATTTTATTTTTCGATTAATCAGTTTTGGGGCCATTAGGATAAGATCTGGGTATTCTAGTGCCACAATAACAGAAATCGCACAGTAGGTGGCTTTATCAAGAACAGGGTCGTCTCCCCAGCTTGGAGGCTAGAGATCTAGGGTTCGGAAGGCTTTCGCTCTCCGTTGACGCTGGAAGAAGTACCTGTCTTTTCCAAGCGTCTGTGCCTGGACAATCATCGGGTGGCTTGGCACTTCTCTTCCCTTAGCTGTTTGTCCGAGTCTGTGTCTTTTTCTTTCAAATGTTTTATTGTAGTTCGAGTGCCAAGTACAGGGCAAATTGGTTTCCCATTTAACAATGCACGCGCATTTTGTTTTGTGACACTGATTGCAACCCCCGTTCTATGACTTATAACTGTTCTTTTCCCACTTCCGTCCACCCTTTTATCCCTGGGAAGTGCTGCCCTTTTGATCATATAAGGCTGGTTGTTCTAGAGTAGCGGTCCTCAACCTTCCTCATGCCACGACTTTCATACCATTCCTCATGTCGTGGTGGCCCCCTCATAAAATTATTTTCATTGCTACTTCATAAATATCATTTTGCTACTGTTATGAATCATCATGTAAATATCTGATGTGTAGGGTGTATTTTCTTTGTTATTAATTGAACATAATTAACATTAAGTTTCCAAGCTACTGATACACATTTTTTGCAATACTTGATGATTTTATAGTACATGGATCTACATTTACCCAGTAATTATAACTGGTGAAGTGTCATTTTACCTCCAATACTGCTGCTCTCTACACAGCAGCTGTTCTCCACACGTGTGACTGGTCCGCATAAGTACATTATGGCGCCAACCCTGTCACAGACACCTGTATTTGAATGGTGTGTGTGTGTGTGATGGGGTTGTCACAATGATGTCATCATGCCTTGTACTCTTTTGTGGGCGTATCTGCATGTGGGCGGACCTGCCTGGGGGTGGATAGAGGAGTGGTGTCTTGGTTCCTAAGACCATCAGAAATACATGTTTTCAAAAATCACATATTTCTTTTTTTGTTTGTTTTTTTGGTTTTGTTTTGTTTTGGGGGGCATCACTGCCCTCAGGTGGTGGGAGTAGGAGGCCCAGCCTTTGCTTCGTGGAGCTGGAATCAAACCTCCATTCCAATGGGTCACAGGCCCGCACACAACCACTACGCCACCGGGGCTCAGCCCAGCAATCACATATTTCTGATGGTCTTAGGCTACCCCTGTGAGAGGGTCATTTGACCCCCAAAGGGGTGGTGACCCACAAGTTGAGAACCACTGTTCTAAGGCGTGGTCTCTCCCTGGTGTTTCTACCTTACAGGCTTGTCTGTTGTTCGGCTGAAATTTGAGTCACTTGGGTGCATTCTGTTTCAGGCCTAAAGGGTGACAAAGGACCATGGTCTCAGAGGTTTTACTCATTCACTGCTACTGAGTCAATTCTATATCACAGTGACCCTAATGAGACAGCTACTCTTTACAGAAACAGAAAGCTTTGTCTTTCTCCTGTGGAGCTGGCTGGTGGTTTTGAACTGCTAGCCTCATGCTTAGCGGCTCAATATATAATTACTATGTCATCAGGACTCCCCAGGGCTTCTACTAGTCTCTACCAAACCAGCAAGCCTGGTCATCTTTTGCAATTTTTAGTTTTGTTCCACGGTTTTCTCCCACTGCGTCCAGAGTCTCCTATGGTGGTCCCTTTCAGAACTGTCAGTTAGTTCTTCTTGTCTCTGTATCATGGAGGCTGGGGTTCATGTGGTCCGCTAACCCTTGGGAATAATGTTTCCTTGGGTCTTTGATTTTCTTCACACTTCTTTGCTTTAGATGGTAATGACTAATACTTTTAAGACTCCAGCTTCAACTCACCAAAATGGGATGTAGACTGTATTATACCAATTGACCTTGTTGTCCTTTGGAACTGCAGTCCTGAGCCTCAAGGTCCAGTGACTCATTCTTTCAAGGTGTTTGTTTATGCCTAAGAAGTTTTCATAACTTTGCCCCACAATAGGCAAAAGCTTGTCCATAAATATTTGTACTAGTTTTCTTCACAGTTGACAAAAACTGAAGACTACTTGTCATGGCTTAAGTTGTATATGTTCTACATGTACACATGGATATATTTACAACACATATGAACACATATGGAGGTGTATCCTCTGTCAAACCTCTATACATTCATGGATGTAGATCCCTGCACCTCCCAATCCTCGTTCAGCTTGAATATCTATCTATCATTGCTATTCCTGCTACTGCAGAATTGGGTAATTACCTTTTTTGCTTTTAACTCTTGTGTCCCTTTGTTATCATTTTTTTCTGACCTCCCCCTCATTGTACATTGTGTATTCCCTTTACCCAATAAGTGTCTACTCTCAGAAAGCGATCCATATCTGTGCCCACATCAAAGAAAGGTGACCCCACAGAGGGTTTAAGCTATAGAATGATATGGATATCATACACAAGGAAAATTTTCAAGATCATCCAAGAATGGCTACAACAGGGAATTACCTGAGGTTCAGGATGGATTCCGAAGAGGGCATGTATGTCAACTGGATCTTGGCGCAGAGCAGAGAACACCAGAAAGATGTTTGCTTGTGTCTTATTCACTATGAAAAAGCATCCAACTGTGCGGGCCACAGTAAACTGTGAATAACTTTGAGAAGAATGGGAATTCCATAACACTGCATTGTGCTCGTCCGGAACTGAAACATGGATCAAAAAGCAGCTGTGCAAACAGAACACGGGTATACGGCATAGCCTTTAATTATATTTGTTCAATCTATATGCTGAGCAAATCATGAGAGAAGCTGGATTGTAGGAAGATTGGATTCCAACAGGACTGGGAAAAGGCTTATTAGCAACCATCACGTATGTAGATGACACAACTTTGGTTGCTGAAATTGAGGAGAACTTGAAGCACGTGCTGATGAAGACCGAGGACTGTCACCTTCAGTACAGATTACAACTCAGCGTGAGGAAGACTCCGATCCTCACAGCTAGAGCGATAGACGACATCAAGAGAAAAGCTGGAAGTTGCCCAGGATTTGTCGTACTGGCCCCACAATCAATCCCACGGCAGCAGCGGTCAGGAGATCAAAAGGCGGCCTGCCCTGGGTCAGTCTGCGGCACGAGACCTCTTTAGAGCGTGGGACAGCAAGGAGGGTGCTTTGAGGACTGAGGTGCGCCTCACCCAAGTACGGTACTCTTTATTGCTTCATATGCCTGCAAAAGATGGACGTCGAATAGGGACAGACCGCAGCAGAACTGATACATTTGAATATGGGGCTGGAGAGGAATATTGAAGTACCATGGGCTGCTAAAAGGACAAACCCATCTGTCATGGCAGAAGGAAGGTCAGAGTACGCCTTAGAGGCAAGGATGGCCGGACTTCATCTTACATAACTTTGGGGTTTTGTGGCATCCCTGCCCTCTGGTGGTCGTGGGAGCTACCAGTCTTGCTGCGGCTGGATTTGAACCGCCAAGCCAGTGGGTCATAGTTCCGCACTCAACCACTACGCCACCGGCGCTCAGGTCTTCACTTTGGACATATTTCTGGGAGAAACTAAGCCCTAGAGAAAGATACCATGTTTGGTAAAGGGCAGCAAAAAAGAGGAAAGCCCTTGACAAGAGGTTGTGGCACAGTGGCTGCGTCAACGGGCTCCGGCATAGGATAAATCGTGAGGACAGTGCAGGACTGGGCAGGGCTGTATTCTGCGGTGCACAGGGTCACTATCGGTCAGAACCCACCTGATGGCACACAACACCACCAACACCACCACCAACTTCTGGTGAATGATTTACACTCTCTTCCCCTACCACCTCTGGGAACCTTCAAAGAAGATAAATCTTTCCTTGACTCCCCTGGCCGCGATCTCATACAATATCTGTCCTTTTGTGTTTGACTAATTTTACTGAGCATAATGTTCACTATTTCCATGTTCAGGGTTATTTGACAGATTGCTGTTTCTTTTTTTTATGTTTTGTTTTGTTTTTTGGGGGGCATCACTGCCCTCAGGTGGTGGGAGTAGGAGGCCCAGCCTTTGCTCCTGTGGAGCTGGAATTGAACCTCCATCTCAGTGGGCCGCAGTCCCGCGCACAACCACTTTGCCACCGGGGCTCAGCCCCCAGATTGCTGTTTTTTTAATGTTTTGTTTTACATCATACGTGTGTACAGTTGCTTTTCCCAATCACTGGTTGACGGGCAGCTAGGTTGTTCCCATCTTTCTACTACCGTGAATGATGCTGAGATGGCCATGGATGCGCCCCCAGCTGTTGCTGTCACTGCTCTTGTTTCTCTAGGATAGACATGTACGGCTTATGCAGCAACGGTGTGTACAGAGCGAAACACTGCCCCGTCTGCTCCGTGTTCCCGATCGTTCCTATATTTGAGTCCATTGCTTTAGTCCATCTCATTGAGGGGCTTTCTCTTTTCCATTGACTCTCTACCAAGAATGATGTCCTTCTGCAGGAGCTAACTGGTCCCTACTGATAACACGCCCAAAATAAGGGAGACGAAGTCTGGTTGCCCTCCCTTCTAAGGAACATTCTGGTTCTATTTCTTTCTGCACTATGATCTATAACATCATTTGGGGAAACACAATCCAATCCATAAGAAGTAGTTTTCAGTTTTTGTCAATTGTGAAAAAACTAGTACAAACTTTTATGCACGAACATTTGCATATTGTGGTAAACAACAGTGGAGGTGTACATATCTGACCTCCTCTGACTTCCCTATCGCCATGAAGCGGGAGTCAGATATTCCTGCACGGTCCATCCTTCTTTGCCTATTTTAACTCCAACCATTGCTCCCAAGGCAGCCTAGGTCTCTGCTGGGTTTGCACATTTTGTTGCAATGGCCACGGAGAACTCACATTCAAGTCTCACAATTAAGGGGGCTTACCAGGGAAGTTCAAAGGTTACCAGGGGAGTGAGCGCTGGTGGCATAATGGGTTACACACTGGGCTATTAACTGCAAGGGCAGCAGTTTGAAACTGCCAGCTGCCCCTAAGAAGAAAGTGGGGGCTTTCTACTCCTGTGAAGAATTGACAGTCTTGGAAACCCACAGGGGCACTTCTCCCCTGTCCTCAAGGACCACACTGAATGGAATCAACCTGACGGTGGGGACGTGTCTTGGAAAGTTTTCATCTCGGAAACCCACAGGGGCGGGACTGCCTGGTCTTCGAGGGACACTACGAGTTTGAATTGACTTGTTGGCACTGAGGACTGGCTGACCACAAGCCAGGATCAGTAATAGGAAGGACACAGTCATCGGTCCGCAGGACACAGCTCCTCAGTCAGCAGTCAAGTCGCTGGTCCTCACGTCTCTCAGCCACATGGTCCCTTGGTTCATGCCTTGTTGGGCCAGGAAGCCAGCCCACCTGTCACTCACTCTGTCTCTTGTTCAATAGTCTCAGGCCGGAGCAGGAGAAGATACCTATAAATCTCGATGCTGCTTCTCTGAGTCTCCGTGCCACAGGCTCTGGTGTTTCTGGTCTCGGCGGCCTCTGCCTCTTCAGAGAGATCTTGGACACACTCTGCTAAATGGCCCTTTGATTTCTTGCTGTGCCCTAGATTCCCCTTAAACACCGAGGAATGACACTGATGGACGTGTGCTTATCTTTTAGCAGACCATACCTCTAAAGCAAGGGAAGGATCATCTTTTAACTGCAAGAAAATGAATGGTGTGACTTGATTCACATTCTCTACTAAGGTAAGGGCTTAAAACCACCGCCCCTCCCTGAAAACAAAACAAAAACTCCTTGCTATCAAATCAATGCTGACTCATAATGACCCTGTGAGGGGAGAATTACACCCCCGTGACTTTCTGAGACTGTCGCTCTTAAATAATTTTTAAAAAATTTTTATTTATTATGTTTTTTGGAGGGGGGCATCACTGCTCTCCGGTGGTGGGAGTAGGAGGCCCAGCCCCACTGCTGGAATTGAACCTCTGTCCCAGTGGCCCGCAGTCCCGCGCACAACCACTACGCCACAGGGGCTCAGCCCGAGACTGTCGCTCTTTAAGGGAGTGGAAAACTTTGTACAGAGTGAGTTTTCTGGCCTGTATGGTAAATGGATGTCTAAAACATTGGTTGCTGTGACCTTTTAATATAGTTCATCTTGTTGTGATGACCTCCCTCCCCAGCCACAAAATTATTTTCATTGCTACTTCATCACTGTCATTTTGTTAGTTATGAATCGGGCAACCCCTGTGAAAGGATTTTTCAGCCCCCCCAAAAGGGGTCACAACCCATAGGTTGAGAACCACTGTTCTAATATGATAAGAAATTGCTTACCTGATACCATTTTGCATTTCTTCCAGCCATGCAGAAGGCCTGGGGAGGTAGCGGAAGACAAGTCAGCCTATGAACTGCAAGGTTGGCAGTTCAAACTCACCAGCTGCTTCACAGGAGAGAGATGAGGCTTTCTGCTCCTGTAACGCAGCACAGCTTTGGAAGCCCACAGGGGCTGGTCCATCCTCTTCTATGACGCTGCCATGAAGCGGAACTGACCCTGTGTCTTTTTGTTTGGTTGTTTGGTTTCAGGGCTGCTCAGCGTGCTTGGCAGCATTGGGGTACGCCTGTGATTTACTATTATTGTTTGTTTGGCTTGAGCCATTCCATTAGATTAAGGTGACCAGATGTCCCACTTTCTAACAATTTAACAATGCCCCGTGGCATTTTAAAATGAAAATAAGGGGCTGAGCCCCTGTGGCGTAAGTGCTTGAGTGCGGGACTGTGGCCTTGAGGGCTTGGCGGTTCAAATCCAGCAGCAGCAAGGCTGGGTAGCTTCCACAACCACCAGAGGGCAGTGATGCCCCCCAAAATAAAAAAATAAAATGAAAATAAATATACTACAATACTATTTTTGCGTTGTGTGAACATATTTGGGGGGAGCATCACTGTCCTCTGGTAGGAGTAGGAGGCCCAGGCTTGCTCCTGGAGAGCTGCTGCTGGATTTGAACTGCCAGCCCAGTAGGCTGCAGTCCCACACACAACCACTATGCCACTGGGGCTCAGCCCCTCTATGAACATTTTTGTTGCTCCATATAGACCAAATTTTTAATCAAGAGCCCTCCTCTCCCAGGTCAATGGTGTCCCGCTAACATCTAGTCACTTTACACTAGCTCTGTATTAGCACTATCACGATGAAATTTGCACTTTCCTTAGGGCTGATCGTGCTGAGCCTCTTTTCATTTGTTTCTCTCCCTATGTGTACATTTCCCTCGGTGAGCAAGCTCTCTCTGCGAGCCTTGGGCCTCTTCATTTTCGGGGCTGTCTGCTTTCTTATTATTGAGGTGGGAGGGATCTGTACAGATTCTAGATGCACATTCTTCATCAGATAAGTGATTTGCAAGTCTTTGCTCTCAGTCTGCGTTTGTCTTTCATTCTCTTAGTATCTTTCGAAAAGCAGAATTACAACATTTTAACTAGGCCTGATTGATCATTTTTTTCTCTCTTATGGATCATGTTATGTTAAAGGAATCTAGTGCTGTGGGGTAGGCACCAGGCTGCCGATCACGCTAAGTTCAAGCCCACCAGCCGCTCCTCAAGAGAAAGCTGAAGCTGTCTGCTCCCATTGAAATTCCGTTTTGGAAACACAAGGTAAGGTCACCATAAGCCAGAATCTACCAGGTGGCAATGTCCCCTTGCGCTTGCTGCTATAAGTCCATGACTCTAGGTCACCCCTTATTTGTGAGGGCTGTGTGTATTTGCTTTTACACACATAGTCTGTAAGCCACACAAAGTTTCCTGGTACGGGGGTGGGGGGGCATGGCTCAGTGTGATAAGGAATCTGACTTTTGATTTGAAACAAATTTTTTTTTTGGGGGGGGGGCATCACTGCCCTCAGGTGGTGGGAGTAGGAGGCCCAGCCTTTGCTCCGTGGAGCTGGAATCAAACCTCCATCCCAGTGGGCCGCAGTCCCGCGCACAATCACTACGCCACCGGGGCTCAGCCTTGAAACAAATCTTGACTCAAGATTTGAAACAGTAAACTCAGGTGGTGTCACTTACAAGTATTGGAAGAATTTTCAATGCTGGGTGACGGAACCTTGTTCCAGTAGCTTCAACACATACCAGGTTTCTCTCTCTGTGTGTTTTAATCTTTTTGTTGTATTTAAGGAACAATATAAACCTTTAAACCATTAAAATCGCACCTGAGTTTACTGTTTCAAATCTTGAGTGCTCCTGAATTCTAGGCCCTAATCTGAGAACAATTCGTTCTTATAACGTGGAGCTGCTTGAAACTCACCTTCAGGAAGAGACCGCAGAAGATACGGGAGTTACAGCAAACTGTGGTAAAGAAACCAGGCGGTGCCTGGCTATCAGGGAAGAACAGCATCTTGGGTCATAAAGGCCCGTCTTCAAACAAGCAGTCATCGGACTAAGGTGTCAACTAAGTCCACAGGGAAGAAGCCCACCAGTCTGTGTGATCCAGGGATTGCAAATAGTAAAATTCAAATCCGAAGGAAAAGTGTATCAGAGCTGAGATTATGAACACCGGGTTTGCAAAAGGCTCTGGATCACAGTAGAGGTCAAAGGGCCCCCATACGGATGAAGGCTCCTGTGAATCCCCTCTGACCATGGTCAAGGGCTGAGAATAGCTTGTTATCAATAGCACTGTAAAGCCGATTATGGCAGATGGAGTCACGTTAAACTGTACTATCTTATTTACTTGATCTTCTTTTAAGCTATTTTAAAGCTGTTTCAGTATATATTTATATGCATATATAATGTGAAGGAGAAATATGTGTGGAATAACTTTCTAGAGTATATATATTTTTTGCCATTAAAACTAAGGGTTATTGTCTCACAATGCAAGAGGTAGGTACAGAAATTTGGACAGGGTTGTAGGCAGTGCGTTTGTCTCTCAGAAGGAGATGGGAGAAGGTCCTTGTCATTTTGTAGAACTGGAGGCACCACTTCTAGTTCTAGCAGATGTCCAGGTGTCTTGGCATCCAGGTGGTCCCAATTCCTGCATGTGCTCAGGGCAGGAGTCCTGGTTTGCAGGGATATACTTTGCCCCTAGATGTCTGTTCTTGATGGGGGTCAGCATGGCCACTGCCTGCTGGTCTATCTGCCTTCCCACCCCTTGCAGAAGATGGCCCTGAAGCAATCAAGGGTTGCTTTTCCTGAGGCTGCTCAAGTCAGATGAATCCTCAGACCAGTATCTCCAGCCTCCTCCTTTTTTTGGGGGGAGGGGGAGGGCGGGCATCACTGCCCTCAGGTAGTGGGAGTAGGAGGCCCAGCCTTTGCTCCGTGGAGCTGGAATCGAACCTCCATCCTAGTGGGCCGCAGTCCTGTGCACAACCACTACGCCACCGGGGCTCAGCCCCTCCAGCCTCCTTCTTAAACAGCAAACATGACCTCATCCTTGTGAAGGTGAATTTAGGATTGAGAACAGATGGCAGAGAAGAGGGTCATGCCATTAGTTGTCTAGATGAATGAAGATTGCATTACCAGGTGCTATCAGTATAGAGAATTTTTCTGGGTCCGTTGGGCCGCAAGCTCATGCATAACCTCTCCAACAGCAGCCCAGTGCAGAGTTCTGTGGTGATCTACATAGCATTCTTTTTTTTTTTTTTTGTGGGCATCACTGCCTCTGGTGGTTGTGGGCGCTATTCCAGTGCCATTCCTGAGAGCCACAGCTGCATTTGAACCACCAAGCCCACGGGCTGCAGTTCCACACTTAACCACTTACGCCACCAGGGCTCAGCCTACATAGCATTCTTGAGAGATAGACAGATGTAGAAATGAAAGCTTCCACCTAGGGACTGAGTAAGTCAGCAGATGTTCTAGGACCTTCATGGACACTGGGTTTCCCACAAAGCATCAAGTGCCCGAGCTGAAAGCAGCCATCAAGGCATTGAGGTGGTCGGTTTGGATGCTAGCTAGGTCCAGGGACTCCAGAGTGGCTGAGACCCTGTTCAGCAGAATTAACCTTGTTCAGAATTAAAACTACAGCCAGACCTGCACATACCACTCAAGTCACAGACCAGGAATGTGAATATCTTTGCTACCAAGAGGAGTGCATGGGGAAGTTAGGTTAAAATTTAACGTCTTCTCCAGCCAACTAAGTAAGAGGGGGAAATAGAGGGGAAAAAGAAATGAGTAGTGGGGGAGCAGGGCACTAACCCACCCAAGGGAAGGGTATTGTTAATATCTCCAACAGAGAAGGAGAGAGAAATCAGGCTTCAATTAGATGGGTCAAGATGTGAATAGAACATACCGGCATGTACCAGGGAACCAATAGAGAGGTCTGTCAATCCCCACTATGTTAGTCCGGGCAGACTAGAGAAACAAATTCATAGACACGCATATGGATATAAGGGAAAGGTTTATATACAAGAGGAATGGAACTTTGAGAAAGCCTCCCAACCCAGTCCAGTCCAATCCAAAGTCATAAGTCCGATATTAGCCCATATGTTCGATACCAGTCTATAAAGTCTCCTTCCGACTCATGAGCACGTGCAGTGGAGGCAGCCTGGCGCTGGCAGGGGTCTCCCCATGGCTCCTCGTTTCTAGGGCTCAGGGTCCATCAGCTGTATCCATTGGTGGTGGGAGCATTTCAGCGCTGGCAGGGGTCTCTCTGTGGCTTCTCTGGCCCCAGAGGTCTGGTTCCATCAGGGCAAGCCCATGTGGTTTCTCCTCCGGCTCCTCCATTCTCCAGGAATCAGTATCGATCAGCATGCTGTCATCTCGTCTTGTCAGTCAAGCGACTCCCAACAACAGGGGAGATGGTCTCTCATCTCCATGAGGGAAATACTGTGAGGCTTCCCAGAATTCTCAGAGAAAACCATGTCCATACAGAGGTCTCATTGGCTATCTCCAGAGTGACAGGCTAGACTCCACCCCTACACTCCCCATCATGAAATCGACATCAAGTACATGACTGCCACACCGACTGTGCGGGCACATCCCCTCCTCAGAATGCACTCAGAGGACAGCACTGGGGCTACAGCTTGGGGGGAGGGGGGTGTTGAATTAGAGCACATGGGAGAAGAGCAAAGGGGCGGAGAGGGAGGAGAGGACATCTTTTCCCTCCAAGTTCAAAGGACGATGTCCCTGCTCATAGCAGACAACACAGGGGGAGGACCTTAGGGCTGGTCCCACCACGGGACACTGTGGCCCTCACTGAGCCATGATACTGCTGGGGGCAGCACTGGAGACACAGGGCAGGACCCCATCATGCTGGGAGAAGGCACTGAGGGCAGGCAGCAGAGCAGGGGGAGCAGAGTGATGAAACCCCCAGGGAATACCAAAAATAGACTTGGGAGACAAGAATGTGGCACTTTATCAGACGCGACTGGAAAACACTCATAAAAACCAATAAACAGTCTGAACTATTTATAGGTTTTTCCACTTTTCTCAGTGACTTTCTTTTTGTTGTTGTTATTTTGTTCTTGCTTTCTGCTGTTATCATTTTGTTGTTTTTTATTTCCTTTGTTGTTTTATTTGTCTTTGCCTGGTTTTTGCACTTATTAATGTATCTGCATGTCTATTTATATAAGATAGGTGGGATAAATAATTTGTAGATGAAAAGAATGGAATCAGTGGTTCTGGAGGGATATGGGAGAAGGGGAAGAGGGAGGAAGGAAGGGGGGGGAGAACCAACCCAGGGACAAGGGAACAACAAGTGAACTACAATCAATGGAAGGAAGGTTGTAGGATGTCTATCTAGTAGGGCTTGATCAAGGGCAATGTAACAACGAGGAATTATTGAACCCAAATGGAGGCTGAACATGATGGTGGGACAAGAGGGAATTAAAAAGAAAATAGAAGAAAGAACCAGAATGCAGAGAACATTTACAGAGGCCTAATTACAGACATGTACATATGCAAGTATACATATAATGAGAGGTGAATAGAACTAGGTACTCATATCTATATGCTAAGAATTAAGGTTGCTGAAGGACGTTGGGCCTCAACTCAAGTACTCCCTTAACAGAAGAACACTTTGTTCTAACAATTTGGCATTCTGTGATGCTTACCTTCCTGACGTGACCGCTGAAGACAAAATGGGTGCATAGGCAAGCAAATTTGGTGAAGAAACCTGATGGTGTCTGACTATCAAAAGATATAGCATCTGGGGTCTTAAAGTCTTGCAGATAATCAAGCAGCCATCTAGCTGAGAAGCAACAAAGTTCACATGGAAGAAGCACATCAGCCTGTGTGATCACGAGGTGTCGATGGGATCGGATAACAGGTATCTAAGACCCAGAATAAAACCATACCCAAGGTGAATGGGGGTGGGGGTGAGGGTGGAGCATGAAGTGGAGACCCAATGCCCATCTGTAGGCAATTGGACATCCCTTCACAGAGAGGTCACAGGGAAGAGATGAATCAGTCAAGGTTAAGTATAACATCGCTGAAACACACAACTTTCCTCTAGCTCTTTGGTGCTTCCTTCCCCCCACTATCATGACCTCAGTTCTACCTTACAAATCGAATTAGACCAGAGCATGCACGCTGCTACAGATAAGAGCCCACAACACAGGGAATCCAGGATAGATAAACCCCTCACGGCCAACAATGAGAGTAGAGATACCAGGAGGATTAGGGGAGGGTGGGAGGAGAAAGGGGGAATTGATCACAAGGATGAAACTAGAACCCTCTCCCAGGGGAACAAGTAACAGAAAGTGGGTAAGGGGTAAGGTATGGAAAAAATAATCTATAACTTATCAAGGGTTCATGAGGGAGAGTGGGAAAGGGAGGGAGGGGTAAGAAATGGGGAGCTAATATCAGGAGCACAAGTGGGAAGAGAATATTGTGAAAATGATGGTGGCATATGTGAAAATGTGCTTGACACATCGAAGGAATGTATGGGTTGTGATAAGAGATGTAAGAACCTCCAATAAAAGTATTTTTAATTATCTAACAAAAAAATTAATGACTTATCATTTTATCTCCCTTTTGACTAATTTTAATGTGTTCTACTTGTGTATTTTTCTGTATATGAAATATAGGATAGATATGTCTATGAAGACAGTAACTGGATTAATGGTTTCTTGGCAGGGGAGGTTGGGGGAAGTGGGGAGCTCATAACAGTGAGAACAAGAAAGAAGAAAATGCCCTAAAATTGATTGTGTGATAATCATAAAAATCTTGGACAATATGACTGAATTATTGAGTATTATGATATGTGAATTATATGCCAATAAAACTGTTTTTTTTGGGGGGGCATCACTGCTCTCTGGTGGTGGGAGTAGGAGGTCTAAAACTGTTTTTTTAAAAAAAAAATCCCTAGTGCTCAACAAGCAGACATCTATCTGAGAAGCAACAAAGTCCACATGGAAGAAGCACACCAGCCTGTGTGATCATGAGGAGTCAGGAGGATTAGGAATCAAGCATCAAAAAATAAAAAATTGGACTGAACTCCGGGTGTAAATGGTTGAGTGCGGGACTGTGTCCCGCGGGCTTGATGGTTCAAATCCAGTGGTGTCTCTCAGGAGCAGCACTGGGTAGCTCCCACAACCACAAGAAGGCAGTGATTCCCCCCCCCCCAAAAAATCATATCAGTTTGAATGAGGGACCCAAAGCACTTCTGTAGGCAACTGGGCATTCTGTTACAGAAGGGTGGTGGGGAGGAGACGATCCAGTGAGGGTGCAGTATAGCAACGATGAAACATACAATTTTCCTCTAGTTCTTTAATGCTTCCTCCCCCGTCCACTATCATGATCCCAATTTTACCTTACAACTCTGGCTAGACCAGAGGATGCCACTGGTACAGATCTGGAAGCAGGGAATTCAGAACAGATAACCCCCCCTGGACCAATAATGAGAATAGAGATGCCAGGAGGGGGAAAGGGAGGTGGGGGAGAAAGGGGAACCGATCACAATGATCTAATAACCCCTTCCCTGGGGGACAGCCAACCAAAAAGGGGGTAAAGGGAGACAACGAATGGTGTAAGACTTGCAAAAAAATTTATAAATTACCAAGGGCTCATGAGGGAGGAAAGGGGGGAAGGAGGGGAAAATGTTTTGAGAATGATGAAGGCAACAAATGTACGAATGTGCTTGACACAATGGATGGATGGATGAATGGTGATAAAGGCTGTATGAGCCCCCAATAAAATGACTTAAAAAAAATTGAAAATTTTTTTTCCCCCGCAAAAAAAAAAATCCTGAGTGCTCTCCGCAAGTCTGCCAGCCCTCACGGGAATGAGAACCAAGAAGTCTTGATTAACCGGCAAAGTCAACTTACTCGGGCCGGTCAGAGATACCAGTACTAGCTGTGACGTACAAGCTTCGTCTCTGCTGCTCGGAACATCGCGGAGCTGTGAGCGTCTCAGTATCGCTGCCCGGAGCCCCGGGGACACGGTGGCCACTGGCCGCAACGTCAGCAGTTTGAGACGTGCCATTCCCTGAAAGACGCACCGGCTGGGAAACTCGCAGGGCCAGTTCCCCTCGGCCGCCTGGACTCGGGGCCAGCGAGTTCCCATCTGGAATGTTGCTGCCACCCGCAGGCCAAAGAGCGCAGGAGCTGATTCAGGCAAGGGCCCCGGGGGCGGGGCGGGGCTGCGACCTCTTGACTCCTCTGTGGGGCTGTAGCCTGAAGAAAGAGGGTCTTAGGCATTTTAAACATGTTTGTTTTCCTGCTTAGCCCATGACTCTGCCACAAAGCCACATGGGTCAGGGGTTCCGAAGCATGGGGACTGTGGCCTCAAGATATCTAGCCTTGAATCCTGGGGTAAACCTGTCTTTAGCGCTGGGCCCTGGTGGCGCAGTGGTTGTGTGCAGGACTGCAGCCCACAGGGTTGACGGTTCAAATCCAGCAGCAGCTCTCCGGGAGCAAGGCTGGGCTTCCTACTCCCACCAGGGCAGTGATGCCACACACACACACACACACACACACACACACATCTGCCTTGAGCTGGCACGTGTCTGTTTCTTCAGGGCCTTCCTCGAGGTGTGGGGCAGGCTGGGTCGGATGATGGGATCGGGCAGACTGTCAAGTGATTAGCACGAGGTCGGACAGCAGTGACACTCAACAAATAGAAGCAGAGCTCCGACCGGAAGAAAGCCTCTTTGCTTCCAGACTGACCAACTTGTACCTTGACACAGCGCGGGGCGTCGAAACACCTCCAGCACCTGGCTGCACCACGGATGACCTTGGTCAAGTGTCTTGACCTCTCTGAACCTCACCTGACCTCCCAGGTGGCTCAGGAGATTACATGAGCTCACCATGTAAAGTGCTGAGCACAGCGCTTGGCGGAGGTAAGTGGCTGGATGATGGAATGGGGACTGAGGCAGGCAGAGTTAGCGGAGGAGCGGCAGCACGGTTGCACACAGGCGGGCCACGGGCGGTCACTAGCGGGCAGATGTCTTGGCTCGACCCACGATGTTTTCAGGGTTTTGTTGTTGTTTTTTAAAATTACTTGTCAGTCAGTCCTGACCCTCACCTCTCTTTTACCATGTGAAGTCCTGTCTAACCCCAGGGATTATCATTCTAACACTCTCTTTGAACTTGGAATTGAAGCAATTTCTGCAGGTCACCTGTCAGCCAAACAATAGATTGGCTTATAAAATAATCATCATCCAGGAGAAATGCGCTTCCATTAAGCAACCAATTATAGGAGACTCAATGGGGAGCATTGTCCCCACGCAAAGGCGAAATGGCACAGAGAAGGGAAGCTGGAAGGACGGAAACAGAGGAAAAAGAATGGAAACAATGGGAATTCTGATACACTGTGAACACTGGAGCATGGAAAAATGTGCATAAAATTGTTAGAAGGGAAACAAATGTGCTGTGTCAACTTTCACATAAAATTTTAAAAATATATTTTAATGTGAAGATCTGATCCATATGTCACACAGGAAGGTGACATAGTAACAGGGGGATTTATTTCTTTCCAGAGGTGCCAGGTAAGAGCATGTATAGGCTAGTTCACCTGATAAATGTCCCCCAAAGCCCACCTAAACGCACTATCATCGAGTCAATTCTGACTCAGAGCTACCTATCGGACAGAGTAGACCTGCTCCTTTGGATTTCTGGGTCTGTAAATCTTCATGGGCTCCCTGGTGGTGTAGGGTTAAGCTCTCAGCTGCAATCTGCCTGGTCGCTAGTTCAAAGACAGTTCAGGACCTCAGAGGGAGAAAGGCAGTGCTTCCGACTTCCTCAACAGAAACCCACAGGGAGTCGATCTGAATCAGCCTTGCTTTCACAGCAGTGAGAGAGAGAAGTCTTCATAGGCACAGACGTCCTATTTTTCCCACAGAGCAACTGTGGGAACTGAAGTTCTAACTGCTACTGATTTATAAAATTAGCCATCCAAGGTTTACCCCACTGCCCTTCCAGATCTCCTTTCTGATAAAGACAGGGGAACCGGGCTGAGCCCCGGTGGCGTAGTGGTTGTGCGCGGGACTGCGGCCCACTGGGACGGGGGTTCAATTCCAGCAGTGGGGCTGGGCCTCCTACTCCCACCACCGGAGAGCAGTGATGCCAAAAAACAAAAACAAAAAACAGGGAAACTATCTAAGCAGAGGCACAGGTAAATTCAAAGGCTGGGAGTCACGGGAATTAGTGCCTCCAGCAAACCTCAGGGAAAGTCAGGTGACTGGGGCTGGGTGAGCAAGGGTGGAGGGGTAAGAGGACAGGGCTTAAGGCTGAAGCTTAAGGATTTGGAACTGCAGCCCATGGGTGAGTGTCGCTCAAGTCTGTGAACTAAGTGGTAGACAACTGATACCCTATACTGAAAAGGCTGGCCAGGGT
>PVJH01024922.1:0-32377 GCA_004026705.1 Nesogale talazaci | reverse complement strand
CAGCTCTCCAGCAGCAAGACTGGGCCTCTTACTCTCACCAGGGGGCAGTGATGCCCACACAAAACAAAGCAAAACAAACAAAAAAGACTTTCCTTTAATCAACTTTATTTCCTGGGGTCCTTTCCCATTGCCCTGTGGGACCACATAGTTCTACTCTTCTGTCTTTAAGTTAACCTTTCCTAGTGTGTGCTTTCTAGAGCCAATCTTCCAGGTGTCCCTTTCTTTGCATAATTGTTCTCAGATGGGAGCTGCCTGCCACAGGAAGTTAATTTCCAACCCACCCCCCACCTAGATTCCTCAGCCAGTGATGGAAACCGCCAACTCCTTTGCCTTAGTGAAGCCACTCCGTTCTGAAGGATGGCAATCCTGCGTGGATCAATCCAGAACTGGGCACCATAGTTCATTGCATGGAAGGGGATCACTCACCTTTATTTCGGAGGTACCTCTGGGTGGAGCCGAACCAGCCCTTTTGGGATTAGTTGCCAAGCACTTAATCTTTTTGTGTCAGGCAGGGACTTCTCCCTGACCCTTCAGATGGGGGGAAATGCTGGGGTAGAGTTATCTGCCAGAGCTTCCCTATGGGACGCCAAAGAGAAACTCTACTAGAAACCTCATCTGTCTTACTGCATGTGTCCTTAACTCATTCGCTGCCGCAGCCCTGCTTCTTTCAACACTAGGTTTCCCTGAGTATTGTCCATTCATCAATTGGGTCATTCCTCATCTCTGTGCCAGGCTCTTCATCTAGGGATCCCAAGGGGATCTCATGGCACAAGGGTAGCATGTCTGACTACATCTAGGGAATGTGACTTCAGACACGTAAGAAAGGCATGGTAGCAGAAGATAGGGAATTTGATCGTTGTTATTAGGTCTGTCTGACTTCGCATCTTGTGGTCGCGGTAATCCCGTACCTCCCATGCATTCTCCTTACACGGAGACATTTTGCGCTTGAAGATGGTCTGCCAATGATGAAGCCATTCCGGAGGCTTGTGCCTGCTGGTACCCTCCCTTCTGTAGGCCCTTTATTTGTTCCTTGGAAGCTTATGTGGCCCCTGCTCTTACAGACTGGGAGTTATGTCTCTATCTCGTTCTCCTCCGCAGCATGCGTCAACCTCCTCAATGCCTCTGCGCAATTAACTCCCTGGGGCATGGGGGGGCAGGGAGGGGGTCAGCTAGTTTAGCTGCTCCTCTCCAATCATGTGTATTTGGCATAGACTTGTTTTCTGTGCCCAGAACTGCTGACTGGCCTTCACTTCGATGAAGAAGCAAAAGGAACAGCTTGGCACATACATGTTTTTTACACATCGGCCAACCCTGGCCAACTCTGGCACACTGCGCCTGAGAGAATGGGAGGGAAGCTGTTGAAGGGTTTAGATATCTAGGAGAGGAGAGTAGAACCCCAGACCTCAACGCAAATCCTTTCTGGAAGAAGCATCGAGATGCGATGCAGTCAAGTTCCAAATCATTTTTTCCCCATAAGAAATAACTGAAAATGGATGGATCTGTTCTCAACCACCAAGTGTTTACCCTAACCTGGCTTTTTTATACAAAACAGTACACAGAAATTTTCAAACTCAATAAGCTCACGGTTAAAAATATAATCTAAATAAGAAGCACAACATTAGCTTTTAATAACTACAGTGTGGCCCATACCTTGAGATGGATGAGGATCTGGATCTATGGACATGGATGTGCAGAGGAGGGATGGAGAGGGTCATTGTTTGAAAGGGGAATTGCCTTCCATAAAATCAGCTGGTAGCTGTTTTTCAGGAATTTTCTTCCTCCTTTCCCCCTTTTCACTAGGACCTGGCTGGCTTTCTCTTAAAAAAAAAAATCTGCAATGTGGTCTTGCTGTTGGCATTGCCTTACTTGTTTTCTAAAAAGGTTTACTAAATTATCATCAACAGTATCGATAGCACAGTTAACCAGTTCCTTGTCATGATTCTTTTCAAAAATCTTTCTTAGGACTCATAGTTTTTTTATTTAAAAACATTACAGAAATCCACAAAAACGAAGAAAAGCATAGCAAAATGCTTGGAGCACAGCCGCAAAAAGTTTAAACAATGCAATGCATACTAACAGAGCCAACTAATGCTGACTAACCAAAACTGATTTTGCTTATAAAAATCACGAGCGTCAGGTAGGATTCTGATGTTTTGTTCAAGCTCCACAGCATAGTTTTCATGACAGTTCATGTTGCAATCCGATTATGTCAAGTACTGATGTCCTTAAGGAGGGCCTGGGCTGCCTACTCCCCTAAAGAGTGACAAGCTTAGAAGCTCACAGTGGCAGTTCTGCCATGGCCTATAAGATGCGTGTGAGTTGGAAATGATTCCGTGGCAGTGAACTTTTATTTTGGCTTGAGATTTATGGGGGATTTTGAGAGTCATTTGGGCCACTATCAAGCAAGAAAGGACAGTCAAAACCTACCGTGAAACTTTTAGTGAAAATGTGTGGGATTAATTATTTCCTCACTCTCCCCCAGCATATAGTTGGTTTAGCGTTGTGTTCGTTGACCATCATGTGCAGATCCTTTGGGAATGTTGGAGCCTAATCAGTGCTATCTGGTCTGGTCAACTCTGTGATCTTCCTTCCTTCCTTCCTTTCTTTCTTTATTTCTTTCGTCTTTTTCCATTTTGGTAGTCATTACCTGACAGTTGTACAATCTCTCTCTCTCTCTCCACATATATACATGTATATGTATATATGTACATGTATCTCTCAAAAAAAAAACCCTCAGATGAATTAGGAATGCACATTACTCTTCTTAAAAATGTTTCTTTACCTCAGAGAGCCTGTTTCAGAATGTCATCTCCACCTTCTTCCACTGCCACATTTTCCTCCTAGATGGATCCAGTATCAACCCCCAACCAAACTTACTGCCACTGAGTTGATTCTGATTCAAAGCAATCTTTTAGGGCAGGTTAGGGCAGCCACTTTGGGTTTCAGAGATTGTCACTCTTTACAGGAGTAGATAGCCTCACCTTTCTCTCATGAAGCAGCTGGTGCATTAGAACTTTTGACCTTGCAGTTAGCAGTCCAATGTACAACCCCTACGCAAGCCGGGTTCCTATAAGTGAGGAAGAGCTACAGCTCATTCAGGCACATACCGAGTTGCCCCACAACTAGATGAAATTATTAGTCAACCCTATAGAGTGTCAAAAACTGCAAATGGAAATGGGTCTTTGAAAGCAACCGAATGCAGCTGGGATTGAGAAATTAATAGGAATTTACCATACCAGGCCTGCTGGCAATGAACCATTTACAGGTTTGGAAACCTAGTGCCGCTGGTAATTTGAATGGACAGTTTTGCTAATAAAGCTTATCTGTGTTTAGTGAACCTGCTGGATCAACTTGTCATTTACAAATAACTGGAATTATCACTTTTCTAGCAAATTTTACCCTATCTTTTTGCTTTCTGGTGCCTGGAGAAGATTTTCTCCATGGTAGGCAGAGAGAGGAGGAAGGAAAAAAGAAAAAGCTTTTAGTTTCTGTTCAGGCCAGTTGATCTCTATGTGTATCATGGATGCAGAGTGTCTTGCTTATGGTGATGGTGTTGCATGGAATTCACACGATTCCACATTTATTAGAAACACAACGATTGTTTAGGAATAGTCCTCATTAGGATCAATATCCATCTATCACTCTACATAGATCTCCAACTGTTGTGTTCCTTACGTCTCCGGTCACAGTGGATTTTAACTCCAGGAACATGAAAAAATATCACTGTCAGATTCGACATTTGATAATTCCTCACATACCAAGTGTCTTGATGTTTGCTTGCCGCCTGTATTTACCTGATCCTTGTTCATCTGTACTGCCTCTCTTTCTGCAGGAAAAAAATGAATGTCCCTCAAGGAAATACAAAGTGCTGGCCACTTACTAATACATCAGGAACCCTTTTGTGTTCTCTGCAGTTTCCCCAGCAGTTAGAGTGCTGTTCTCAAGGAAACAGTCATCAACAGAATTGATTTTCCCATTGGCCCCTGGGATTGCAGCAGTGTGGCAACAGGCCAGATGCAAGTCTCCGAGGCTCTTTGGGAAGGGTGTGGAGGAACTAGCAATCCCAGAGGGCCAGTGGAACAGCCTGGAGACCTGACTTTGAAGCAAGCAAAGCCAGGGGATGAAAAGTCTGCTCTAGGATTTCTTGTAGGTCTCTTTCTGGCTTTGAGAACCTTTGATTGTGAATCAAGCAGATCATCACTTTCACCTTCAACAATGTAGACACCTTCAGCTCCCCCTCATCCCTTGCAATCCCCTCAACATGCCATCCCTTATCCTACGTCCTCTCTCTGTTCCTGTTTCCTTTCTTATCCTTCTGAACTCTGTCTTTAGGTAAATGTTGTTCCTCTGGATTTGACATAGTTGGCTCCTCTGGCATTTATCACATAGATGATCACCATCTCATGAGTTCAGCCGCACTTTTACCTGATCAGCAAGCCTGGTTGCTTTGATGATTTTGAATTTTGTTTGGCATTTTCTCCCCTTCTATCCAGAACCTTTTACATGGGATTCTCTTCAGAACATCAACTCTCGTTTTTGCTTTTAAAAAAAAAAAAAGTATGGGCAAGCTCTGTGAGGGGAGAGAAGATGTTTAAAATTGAGCGATGTTGCCTTTCTTCTGAATGGAGTTGACCATGGGCATACCTCATGAGGTTCCTGCAGAGATTCAATGAGGGACTTCTTGGAAAGTGAGCACCATGCCTTGTAGGTGGTTAGCATACAAGGAAGCATAAAAAAAGTTCTTAGAAAATTCACCCATCTTCATGGCAGTCCTCTTCTTTCATAGCAGCCATAAAGATGGGAAACAACTTCAGTGCCCATCAGTGGAGAATGGATGAATACACTTTGGCATCACACACACACACACACACACACACAAACTGAGCTACTACACAATGTTAAAAATACTGATGAATCTGTTAAATACCTTATGGCATGGGTGGTCCTTGAAAATATGCCAAGCAATATCAGTCAGTTTCAACTATTATATAAGGCCACTATTATAGATAGTCAGGAGCATGTTTTCAAACTGAGAGAAATATTCTTTGCTGGTTGCTTGTAGTGGTGGTGAAATCCTGAACTAGAATATAAACACGTGGTCACTTGCATCAAGGCTAAGGCAGTAAGACAATATACAATCAGAGGGAAGTTGATACAAAATGATGGAGGCAGGGGACATAGGGAAGAAGAGGAGGCCAGAAAAATGGTGTTAAAGTCCTTCTCAAGAAACTAGGCCCTGCCCATAGGGAGACGTGAGGAACCCTAACTCTGATACTGACTCATATCTCTGATACTAGTCCATAAGTTCCTCTTCAGACTCACTCAGCACATGCAAGGATGCCAAGGTCAGGAATGTCACAGGCAGGTGGGTGGAAAACCCTATGGATTCAACGGCAGTGCGCATAGCTCCAAGGTTCTGGTTGCTATCAGCTTTGATCCATCTGACTTGTCAACAGGAATGTGAAGCAGAAAAAGAGCATGTCCCACCATCAGGGAGGAAGAGAGGAAGTCCCAGAATCCTCATGAGGGATCACCAGGCTGTGACCTGATTGACAGACTAGATTCCACCCCTTTATTCTTATTAATCAAGTTGACATGAAATTGTATGACTACCATACTGCTCATTTCAGGATTAGTAGTTCAATACTACCTCTATGAGTAGGAATTGAGTTGATGACAATGGATTTGCTTTTGAAATATTAAATCATCAGATTTTTAGCTTAAAAAATACTATGATCTTTCTCTGCTTCACATAACCCTGAGATTTGCTTCCTGTGTCACTGGCTGCCCTTCTCAATTCTTTGTTTCAGCATCATCTTTTCTGAATCTTTGTCAAGCTGAATGCTTCAAAACTTAGGCTTTGTTCAGATCACATTATTCTTCTACTCACAAAGCTTTACATGATTTCTTGTCCAGAGTCCTTGCATTGAGACCCCCTTTCAACTCCTTTTTACTTCCCTATTTGGTTTGATTGCCGGTCCTATCTCTCCTATCTCATTGTGAAGTAGATGGCCACACTCTCCGTCTTCCTGTTCCTTGATTACTTAGATGTTTTTGCTTTAGGGTCCTTGCTTTTGTCCTCCTGACACTTACCTAAACCCAAGGTGACAAAGCTCTGCTTCTCTTTAGGTAAACATACAAAGACAATTGGGAAAACCACATACATAGAATGACACAAGTGCTGTCCTAGGCAAAGAGCCTCCATGGGCTTATATTCCAGAGTGGAAGGGAACCATAAAAGGGGGTGGAATTTCATCTTCCCCATAACACTAAGGACCACAACCCTCCTCTTCAAGTCTTTATTCAAAGGTCCCTTCCTCAACCTTGCCTACCTTGAGCACTTAAAACGCATCTCTTCTTCTCTTCAAAGCCCTCAATTTCACCTCATTCATTGTTTTCCCTTTGTAGTCCCATTGTATTCTCGAGTTCTTACTTATTCTTAGTAAACTTCATCATTTTCTTAAAGGGCCCAGGTAGTACTGTCAGTTATACTTGTCCTGATAACCCCAAAGTTTATGCTTTATAACCACCAGCCACTCTGTGGAAAAAGATGAAGCTATCTACTCACATAAAAATTTATAGCTTTGGAATTGGTATAGAACATGAACTGACTCTGAGTTTGAATAGACTTGATGACAGTGGGTTGGGGTTTGGATCATAATTTGCTTACTAGATTCGTTCATTCATGTCTCTTCCCCCCTCCTCCACCCCTTTTTATGGTTCCCTTCCACTCTGGAATATAAGCCCATGGAGGCTCTTTGCCTAGGACAGCACTTGTGTCATTCTATGTATGTGGTTTTCCCAATTGTCTTTGTATGTTTACCTAAAGAGAAGCAGAGCTTTGTCACCTTGGGTTTAGGTAAGTGTCAGGAGGACAAAAAACTTTGAGCTCTTTTCTGAACACTGTAGCATGACATTCTTGTGACCCTATACCTGGGACCTTCTGCCAAATGCCACTTCATGAAGACTCTGAATCCTGGGGGAGCTTAACCTTTTCTTTAAGAATGTAAAGTGTTAAAACCCAAATCCTCATTGTGTGAGAGAACCAGTTATTGGGTTTCTGCCATTGTGCAGCACAGGGAGAAGCAGTCTCCAAGGCACCTGGAAGACCATGATCGGCAATTCAGGAACCCAGGCACTATGGCTTCTTGTGATTTCCCAAACTAGCATTGAAAGCAAAACGCTCCAGAAATAACCACAGAGTGCTTCAGGTGGCCTTTTTCTCCACTGGCTTCACTAGAGTGGATGAGGTTTAAGTGGCCCAGGGACGTCACATTCAATTTCCCTGATAATCATATCAAAGTTTCTCATAGTCCCCTGGTAGCCAATGTCAGAAAGGTTCCCAGAAGTACCAGTGAGCTATCCAAGCCACCGTGCATTTCTTGATCTTAAGAACCTCTGTTTCATATGAAAATGATCTGGTGTCAACCTCTGTCCTTGTTGTACATGGACACTCATCTCATTTATTGTTGTTTTTCATTCTGGTTCCCAACCTAGATGCTGGAAGAGCACAGAAGTTTGAGAAATGCTTGCACTCTCCCCAACCCCCTAGAAACACAGTGTCAAGGACCCAGCGTCAAGGTCTTGTGCAGCTTTATCCTTCTGCAGCTCTCGGGGTTTGATGCTGTCGAGACCAGGGCCCCTACCACAGCTAGTTTGGATTAACTTCTCCTTAAACTCATGGGTGGTTTACAAAAATAAATGTTGAAAGTCTAGTAAGCATCTCTTCCCCTAGCAGAGAAGGGAAGGTTTGTCAGAGAGCTTGAAGGGGCTTTCTGATGTCATGTGACCTAGGATGTGAAAACTCCCAGCAAGGCAACGAAAGCTTATGAGGCTTCCCCTAGCTACACAGGTGCGTGGAACATAGCATTGATTTTTTTTTCATCTGCACTCACTCACAGATGATAGCATTAGCACTGGCCATAAAACAGAGTGGATACCAGGAGATAAAAGTTGACAAAGACAACAAGTTATCCCCTCAATACACAGGCAATAAATTAGTTGCTAGGGATTCCTCTTCATGATGACCCCGTGTCAGAGAACTGTGCTCCCATGGCTGATTGTTCTGAAGCAGATTGCCAGGCCTTGCTTCCACGGTGGCTTGGCGTGGACTTCCAGTTCCTCGTCAAGCACCTCGCTCCACTCTGGGACTCTCCACAAGTCACCCATCCAGCTTAATTCCTTGTGTCAGAAACCCTGTGGGGCGCAGTGATTAATCCCCGGGAAGAGGCAGTTTGAACCCACCAGCCACCACAGAGGAGAAAGCCATGGAAGTCTCATTCCATCAAAATGATCTCCGTTGAAACCCTATGGGCCAATTCTGCTCTGCAGACTATATGGCTGCTAGGAATCAGAATTGACTGTCTGTTGTGGATTCAGTCATATTGGTCTATTCATCTCTGTGTACTTCCTGGAATTGTCTCCCTTTTCTCTCTAATCCTATCAGTGGCAGGGAATATGTTGGTGGTTTCCTTTGATGACACTGAAGTCTCATTGCAGAAAAAACCTTTAGCAGGAATCTAATGAAGCGTCAGGCCCTCTCCCTTGCCTGACATGCCCCATAATCTTATATGCATGTAAAAACTTCAAAAGTAACCAATTTTAGCCACAGTTGGTCGTGTGCGGTTTGTTGGCAGCCTGGTGGCCCCTCTCCCACACTGCCCCACACGGGGTTGCAGACACATTTGATCTTGCTAAAGGAGACATTGAAGTGGGAATGCACTTCACTTGAGTCTTTGCAGTAATTTTTAAGCGCAGCTGTTGTTCGCCACTCTGTCCCGATGTAGGAATGAACAGCTCACAGGAATCCTCTGACATCTGGCTTTCCAAGACACCAGGTGCTTCTGAGAAAGGTACCATGCCAGAAAGCTTGGCTCTGTGCAAGCAGCTCCAGAAGTGTGTGACTATGGCAGAAGAAACAACACTTCAAACAGAGGAGCCAAAAGCTAGTATCAGAAGGAGGGTTCAGGATAGGGCAGTTGGGTGATTCATAAAGCCTTTAAGTTACTTTTCTTGATTTGGGATGGTGTGTGTTTGTCTGTTGGGGGAATTTTTCAGCATTGAAAATGGATGTTCATCTTTGCTTCTAATTTACTTTTATTGTGTGTTATATTGGATTCTCCCTAGTATGAAAAGCTTCAGAATTTCCCAAACTTGGATCTGCCCTGTCAATACCTTATGCATTGTTTGTAATTTGTTAGTGTTCCAAAAGGCCTCAGGAGTCTAATGGAGGAAATTTGATAAATGATGCGTATTGTCATTTTTCAGCTAATATCAATAATTTTACCAAACACAGAAACTTCTAAAATGCAGGTCAGTATTAAATGATCAGTATAAGTTTTCAGTGGGAGAGCACAGATCTTTCAATCTTCGGCATTGTTTCTGTCAAAGACTCCAGTTTTATGTATAGAATAAAAGTCTATGTAAAGAAAGCAAGCATCCTCAAAACTAGGTAAGGCAGCATTATGAGAAATGGAAAAATAATGAGGTTATTATTTTTAATATGCCAACATTTTCATTTTACTTGGATCCCCCATCAACATCCATGAAGCTTCAACTCCTTTGGAAGCAGTGGTCACAAAATCAAAGGGTATATAACATTGGGTCAATATGCTGCTAAGACCTCTCCAAAGTGTGAAAAAAATAATCAGAGCTATCTCTATGAGGACTGTAGTGTGCCTGACCTTACCTGTGGCTTCTGCAATAGCCCAATAGGCATTCAAAAGCTGAACAATGATTAAGAAAGACTGCACAAGAATTGATGCAGTTGTGTTACGGTGCTGATGAAGAAATTTGAATGTCAGAAGAATGAGCTAATCTATCTTGGAAGAAGTCCAGCCACAATGCTCCTTGGAAGTGAAGATGGCATGACTGTATCTCATGTACTTATTATCCGGAGGGACGACATTACATTTGGTAGAGTCATTATATTAGAAAGACATTATTCTTGGTGAAGTAGACGTTCAGCAAAAAAGAGAAAAGCCCTCAAGGAGACAATTGACGCAGTGGCTACAACAGTGGACGCTTAAGCAGAGCAGTGATTGTAAGATGACTCCAAACCAGGCAGTGTTTCCTTGTGTTGTACATTGGGTCATGATGAATTGGAACTGGTTTGCTCGTACCTGAGAGTAATATGTCTTCGTGGTGAGAGGGTTACACACTGAGTTACAATCGCATGGTCAGCAGTTCGAAACCGCTAACTGCTCCATGGTTGAAAGACTGGGCTTTCTACTCGTGTAAACAGTTATAGTCTTGGAAACCCACAGGTGGCCATTATGAGTCACCATTCATAATGGCAGGAAGTCTGAGTTCTTTGCTATAAAGACCATAAACTGAGAGGAAAATTGAGATGAGGATTCCTACTTTATAGGACAAGTGGTGTGAGACAGTCAGGATTCTTATAGTCTTAAAGCCACTATGAATCGATATGTTTATCTATATATATATATTTCCTCTCTAACTATTTCCAGAGTATATCTTGAGTTAGTTACTAAATACTCTTTGTGATGAATGTCTTCATTTGACATCTATGCAATAGATGCTAAAGTGCAAATGAATACTTTATATAGGCAACATATTCTCATATTTTCTGAGAGGAAATATGATGGCAAGGCGTTTAATCATTTATACTTGGATTAGATTTGACTAATTAGAATAGGCCAAGGCATGGGCATCAGTGCACAGAAGAAAATGTTGTTTGGCATTTCCAATCATCAGCCTAACTGCAGTATATAAACTGCAGTCACAGGTTTCAGAAGTTATCAGTAATGCTTGTAAAACTGCCTGTGCTATGACAAATAACACTACTTCACTCTTTCAGTCAATGGTTCCTTCAGGAAAAATTGTGATAGTGAGATTTGATCAAAGTACCTGGCTCCAAAGAACTTTCTAACTCAAGTGTAAGGCAGATACTGAACTTCTGAAACCTTTGAAGCTTCTACTTTGGCCACTGTTAAACCTGTAGTGAATCCATTCACATCCTATCTGTTCCAATATAAGTTAAGGTGGTAGACTAGGGGGAAGAAAAAGAGATGTCTCCATACCAAGCTGTTTTAACAAAGAAGGGTCTGTATTTTTTGTTCCCAGACATTAGCTAAGTGACTGCACTGTGAACGGTGTCATGACCAGTGCAGTCATTGAACAGTTCTGTTAACTTCTTTGGATCTCAATTTCTCTATTTTATAAAGTGGAGGTTTGGAAGCACAACTCTAACTCTATAGGCTGTTCTGGAGTAAACATATTGTAATTTTTATCTCTATCCATATATTAACTAGGTCAGATCCCTTAAGGGAGAGGAAGAGCAATTAGCACTCTAGGTGTAAACAGAGTACTTGGGAGATGAAGATACCACTTAAGCTTTTAGAATTCCACTGAGTTCTTAGGAAAGAATTACTAGAGAGGATAATCATGACTTGAGGTCAACAATTCTAAATTTAGGGGAGTAGAACAGAGACACACCCATTTTGTCACTGTTCTGTTCTAAATTCTTTGCATAGGGCTAAATTTGCATGCCGTTAAAATTACCCACAATGGTTTCCTAGGAGGGATCTCTCAAAGTGGTGCAAGCGGTTAATACTCTGTTCAGTCCGGAGATGACTCAGAAGAAATGCCTGGCAATTTATTTATAAAAATATCAGCCATTAAAAGCTCTAGGGAACACAGTGCTACTTTGTCACACCTATAGTCACCATGGGTCAAAATCAATGCCTGACAGATTTTGGTTGCTAGTCCCTTATGAATTTGTAGGGGACGGACTGACCTTTATTTTTTTATCTTCACTCACCCTAGTCAGGGCATCTCTTAGGTAGACAGCAGTCTGATTTTCCTTTTCTCCTCCTAGTTGATGTAGGTATGCGAATACATGTAACAAACGCTGCCATACAACCTTTTTCATTTGTACAATTCAGTGATATTAGCTATGTTTATTATATTGTCCAATCGCCACCATTTTCTGCTCAAAAGTTTTCAAATCACTTTGAAAAGATAACTGTCTTTTACATTGAGCTACTGATGAAGTAGTTGCCTCCGAGTTTGGGGACCACATATGAAAAATCTTAAATTCAAACCTCGGAAGCACTCACCACCCCAAGTTCTGCGCTCTTGGAGAGGCATGCGCAAGCCCAGAGAAAATGTGCAGGATTGTAGTTTTCAATTGCAAGTTCACTGCCAGGCGTGTTTTCATCTCATCTCCCAGGTAAACTCATCAAGTGGCTCTGCAGGAGAAGGACCCAGTGATCTCCTGTAGAAGACAAAGTGATCTCCTGTAGAAGCCAAAGCCAATGGCAAATGGTAATTGGTTGCACAGGCTTGCTCTGAATCATAAAGAGACTCCACAACACTCAACCACAACTTTTTAAATGCTTATTTTCTCTTTTAACATGGGTCTATTTAATTATATATGAGTTCGTGCAATGTCTAGAGAGTCTGTGTAAAGAATAACTGCTGAGTTGGAATTTCACTGTGCTACTTTTCATTTGAGCAAGTATTCATGTTCATCACTAAGAATTCCTGCTGGCATCATGGGTATGCTTACTGCAAGACCAACAGTTTGAAACTACTAACCCTTGCGGGAAAAAGATCTGCCATTCTGCTCCCGAAAGAGTGACAGTCTCAGAGACCTTCAGGGGACAGTTTTAGTCTGCCCGTGGGGTCGATATGAGTCAAAGCTAACTCAATGGCAGCGGATTTGGCTTTTGTGTTTGATTCATCACTAACTCATGTTACTTTGATGAGCCTTGCCGAGAGCACCATCATCTTTGCCTTCTAGCCTTCTACCTTACCATTTGGGGTGATGAACTCCACTAAATTTCACTAAGCTCACTAAATGAATTTCACTAAATTTTTCCGTGGTCCCCCATATATAACCACTTACCATATTTTTCTATTCGCTCTTAAATTTAAAAATCCCTTCCTTTTGAAGCTTTGAAACTTTGTTCCACTTTATCATTACAGCTAAAGTAACTTAGCTTTTAAAGAACAAAAGACATATAAAATTGGGATGGAGAAGAGGTAAAGAATATTATTGCAGCAAAGATTTGATATTGTACAAAGAACTTAGTAAAGACAGACTGAAGCTGTAGCAACATATTTTGAGTTTCTCTGTAAGGGAGTAGGGAAATGTGAATCTTAAAAGATACAGAGCGTAAATTTCTGTGTTGATTAATTGCCACCAGGAGTTTTTTTCTCTTGGTGATTTCAAAGTAAAAAATTTTTTTCCTTCTATGGGAAATAGAGTAGACTATTTCAAGCAGGAGTTTAATTTTCCTTGAACACCGACTAACGACAACTATTAGATTTCAATGGTGAATAGTTTACATATTCTAGCATAGGACAAACTGGTTTTCAGAGACAGTGATGGCACATGCTAGAATAGAGTCACAGTGAAGTTGAAGAAGAGACTAAGAGTACGAGGTAGCCCAGCTGAAGAGAGCAAGGTGATTTATGTGTGATCCCGATGCCGTTTGAGATGAAGGCAGACTAAGGGTGGAAACCGATGCTGTAGTTAGAATGCAGAGAATCTCGGGTGTGGGGAATTTAGATGCTTTTCCTGTTCCTCAAGTGGTATAAAGGATGACTTCTAGAGAAAGGGTGGAGTTGTCAGACACTGAAAGTGGAAGAGTCCATCCATATATAATCTCTCACTTTACCGATGAGGAAACAAGGTGGCACAGGAAGGTGAAGTCATTTACTAGAGGTCGTACCTTTGATCAGTAGCATCAAAAACAAACCCATCACGTTTGATTCTTAGTGAGCCCAGGCAATGTAGGGAGTGACACATTTGACTGACTTGCCAGTCTCAAGATCAGCATTTTGAAACCATCAGCTCATACACCTGATAGAGATGCAGCTTTCTTCTCCTGCAGAGCTGAAGTCTTGAAAACTCACAGGAATCGTTCCACCCTGTCCTTTCAGGTAGCTATAAGTCAGAATGGACTCAAGGGTAGTGAGTGTTTTGTTTTTGTTTTTGTTTCTAGGACAGAATAGAACCACTATCATAGGGTTTCCACGGTTGCAAACCTTTCTGGATGTCTATGGCTACAATTTTATCTATAGTGAGCTGGTTGCTTGGTTCACTGACCCTCGTATTAGTAACCAAACACTTAACTCTTGTGTCTCCAGGGTTCTTTGATCAGTAACATTAAAGACAAATAACAACAAATTGTTGCCTTCAATCTTGACTCCTAGTGGCTTTAGGGAGCAGTATCAAACTGGCCTGTAGTGTTCGTACAGCTGAGATCTTTAAAGAAACAGACTTTGTAGATGCACCTTTCTCCCAAGGTGGCTGTTGGCCAGCAGTCAAGCACTTAAACCACTACATTAACAGGGCTCCTTATCAGTAGCATAGTAGGAACAAATCCACAAACCTGCTGATTTTCAGCCTAGAAATCTCTGTATTGTATCTGGATGCATTGGACATTCAAGGTCAATGGCTTCAGCAGTAATTACCTCTTGAATATGTAGAGATTGGCCTACTTCTCATTTTTTAATAGCAGTTTCCTCGTATGGCCTTCCAAATTCAGTAGTAATTTCCACCCTGATTCCTGGATGTGGTAGGTACGTTCATTGAAACACACTTGTCCTTATGGGTAAATTCTTATAGTCCTCATATTAGGAAACCTAACATATGGCTTGTGGAAGGTGGTATCTTCATTAATGTGAAGACTGTTCACATTACTCACTATTCTCTGTTCAGACAGGCTTCCATAGATGTTCTGGGAGAGCCTTTGCATCTTGGGCATACACATTCATAGATGGTGGATGGGGTAATATTTATGCTCATGATATGAGCGAAAAGTTAACATCATATTTATATATCTATGTTTGAAATACTTAGGAATGCTATTTTCCTCCATAAGACATTTGGCTGTTGTACTCACGGGTATACATACAGTTCAGCAATTTTAAAACTGAGTCTTATCCTTGTATTCACTGGTGTTGCTTATGAATTTATTGGTAAAAGTGATAGGAGTAAAACACAATATCAAGAACTACAAATATTTTTGTAGATGCCTGTTGGCCTTCTACAGTTTTCTGCAAGTGCAATGATTGTTTCATGTCTTTGCGTTGATTAGATTATAAGATAGTACTGCCCCTTGTAGTTTTCCAGGATGTAATCTTTCTCTTTTTTCTAAATATATTTATTTTACTTTTGTGAAAATTTCTACAGTAAATTAGATTCTCCTTTCACAATTCCCATACAGGCAGAATAGTGACATTCGTTACATTTCTGCATTGTGTCAACATTTTCATAGATAACATAGATAACCCTTTTGATAAAGAGATTCTTCCTTTGTAAGGCATACATTGAAAAGTGAGCTCAAACATAACAGGAATTGTGAATATGGTGAAGGATATGGCAGTATTTTGTGCTTTTGTACATGGAAGATGATTTATAGTACTAAACAACAGAATCTTGAAAAAATGTTTAAGGTCTTTATATTGAGAATGCAGAGTTTAGTAATCAGAGCTTCAATTGCTAGCCATCCTGAGAAAATGAGCTTATTTTTCAATGACATGATGGTTTTAGGGAAAGGTGTTGCTTGCTGTATTTTGTTGTTTCATAAGATGTGCACATATGTTTCATCTAATTGTGTGCATGTGTGTGTGCATTTTTTTGTTCTAGGTCCTTAAATTAAAACACACAAAGAATTCTTCTGTACCAAGTGTGGCAAAGGTGTGTTTGGTATTTTGTGAAGAACATGACCCTTGAAAGAAAATAAAAAAGGAACAAGAGAAAGTTGTTTGTGTAATTCTTGCTTTCATAATGGTCTTGACACAACTAGCTTGAGTCACATTTTGGAAACACCATGTTCTTTTCAGAATTAAATGTGCTACACTACCCCCCTCACACACACAAAAATTCCTGAAAACTTTGATCTTAAGGAAAAGCAGCACTGTCAGCTGACTAATACTTGTTGTTGGAAGGGTGCCTTTTCCTTAAAAAATGATGCCTGTTGGCCTTCTACAGTTTTCTGCAAGTGCAATGATTGTTTCATGTCTTTGCGTTGATTAGATTATAAGATAGTACTGCCCCTTGTAGTTTCCCAGGATGTAATCTTTCTCTTTTTTCTAAATATATTTATTTTACTTTTGTGAAAATTTCTACAGTAAATTAGATTCTCCTTTCACAATTCCCATACAGACAGAATAGTGACATTAGTTACATTTCTGCATTGTGTCAACATTTTCATTAATTGTGTTCTGTTTATTCCATTTCCAGTACTCTAGCTTTCCTATCCCTTATCTTCTCATCTTTGGGATTCATTGTTGGACTGTGGGTGATTTGTTTAGTAAAACACTGCTTTCACAAGTATTCTCTTTTGTTTTATATATCATTCTGTTGTTCTGTTCCAATGTGATTGTGGAGAATAGTTTTTATTCAAGGACTAATAGTATTTCAAGACAATCATCTCAGGGAATTCTGTAGTCTTCAATGGCTCAGTTGGTCTGACCATTTTTTATGAATTTGAGTTTTATGCTGAAAATTTCTTCCATTCTGGGCTTTGAACCAGTACAATAGGTTCCAACCTGTGCTGAAAATGTACATTTTCACTCCAGATAATACTGAATCAGAATCTACATTCTTGTACATGTACTGGGGTATTTAATCAAACATAGATTCTGATTCAATATTTCTGGTGTGGAAATGTAATTTTAAAAAACTCATAAATAATTTTATTGGGGACTCTTACAGCTCTTATAAAATCAATACATTAATTATATTAAACATATTTGTGCATATGTTGCCCTCAACATTTGTAAAACATTTTCTTTCTGCTTGAGTCCTTGATATCAGTTTCTCTTTTTTCCCTCTCTCCCTCCCCCACCCTCCTACCTTCATGGACCACTGATAAACTATTATTATTTTCATATCTTACACTATCCATTGTCTCTCTCCACCCTTAAGAGCTTTTATCTGTAGTAGTGTACATATGTACATGTTCCAGGCTAGCTGAATCTGTAAGGTAGTACTGGGGTCATGATAGTGGGGAGAGGGG
Organism: Nesogale talazaci; assembly: GCA_004026705.1. Classification (NCBI taxonomy): domain Eukaryota; kingdom Metazoa; phylum Chordata; class Mammalia; order Afrosoricida; family Tenrecidae; genus Nesogale; species Nesogale talazaci. Next base: position 15,380 of record PVJH01024922.1, on the reverse strand, counting down.
AGGGGGATAGTATTAGAGGAATGTTGTTCCATCGGTGCTATGCTGCACCATGGCTGACATGTTCCTTCCTTGTGACCCATCTGTGAAGGAACGTCCAATTTTCTACAGATGGGCTTCAGGTCTCTTCACTGATCCCATCATTTGCATCAATATGTTTGGGTTTGGAGGGTCTTCTGATGCTTGATACCTGATCCCATCAACACCTCATGATCACACTAGTTGGTCTGCTTCTTGCATGAGGGCTTTTTTGTATCTCTGCTGGATGGCCACATTTTTAATTTCAAGCATTTAAAATACAAGATGTCATATTTTTAATAGCCAGGCACCATAAACTTTCTTCACCACATTTGCTTATGCAACTCCTTTGTCTTCAGTTATTATGTTGGGACAGTGGACATCACAGAATGCCAGGTAACTAGGACAAAGTGTTCCTGCAAAGAGGGAATATCTGAGTAGAGACTCAATGCCTATCTCCTACCTTAATACTTAACATTAAATATATGTATATAAATCTATATATTATTAATATCGTTATATATTTACATGTGTGCATGCCTATATTTGTACCTCTGTATTTGTACTTTGTCTTTTGATTTCTAGTTCTTCCCTTTATTTCTTTTTACTTTCCTCCTGTTCTATCATGTTTGCCCTTCATTGAACATTTAGTACTTTCTCTCATGGACATTGCACTTGATCAACTCCTGCCAAGGATTCTACACCTTTCTATTTTTTGCCACTATTTTTCGATCTCTTATTGTCCTTTTTCCCTGGGTTTGTTGGTTCTTCTCTCCCTTTCTCCCAACTCCTCCTCTCTGATGTCTCTTGGGGTCATCGACCCTATTATTTTCTCCTTGGGATTAGTTATCCTGCTGATGTTATATGGATATACATGAGTAAAAAGAAAAAAAGAAGAAAATAAAGAGCCTATAAATAGTTCCAGGTTTGTTTGCTGACCCTTCTGAATGTCATTCTCAAGGCTTGATGGACTAGGATGTGGTGTTTCTCTTCTCTCTCTCCCTCTCCCTATTTCCCTCTTAGTTTACTCAAGTTGGTCTTGGCAGATCCACCACTCTCCTCAGTCTTTATTTTCAGTGCTGTCCTTTGTAATGCATTTCCTACTTAAAAGCTAAGGAAATGAAATGTAAATTTTTAGAAGAGTATCATACTATAATTGAATTATTTTAAATTCTGGCATCTAATCAAGATTATTCATTTTATCACTGTCAATTTGGTTAGTAATATCAGTTGGGCACCAAATAGCTCTTCTGACCTCAAGAAAATTTGACATCATGGCTCATCAGCCTTGTACACTTTTTTATTCTCTGTAATTATGATTTATACTCATATACTCTTGCTCCTGATGAGTAGTGAACAATAGGTGTATCTTGGAAGGTCATTCACAAGTTTTTAAGATTCCAGTTACTACTTACTTCATCAGGTTTCAGAACATGATCTTTTGAGATCTAATATGTCAATCAACACAGTTGCCCCATAAGATTATGATCCTAACCAGGCTGTAATCTTTCTGGGAATAGATCACCAGGTCTTTCCTCTCCGTGAGGTACTGGTGGTACCACGATCTTTTAAATTGGCAATGGACTTTTTAGCCCTTGTGCTTGCATAGCATTCATTTTGCAATGTATCCACAAGAGAAATATTACTAAAAGAAACAACACCAGAACATATTAGATGTGTAGCTTGAGAATGGTTCCAGAGTTCCACGGCATTTCATTATTTCATCCCTGACTTCTCCCCTAGACCTGAAAATGGGCTATTGGGGAAAGTCTTATCTCTTGAGGAATTGCTGGTAGGTTCAACCTACCCATGATACATTTAGGAGTCAAGTGCTTCACTGCTTTACCACCAGGACTCCTTGTTTATTGTAGAGGTATCTTGAATGTTTCGGTATCAAGGCTTTCCCAGCAGTCCTGGAGTACAAGTAGTGTGGCAGACACAGCATCATACTTCTGTGAGATGCAATATGAAGGAAAATTAGCTTTCATGATTTGAGTGCAAGTTTCTCTGATGTCAAGAATCTTGTGTCTCCACCATACATGATGCTTGTGAAAATAAGTTTAGATGGGAATGGATAGATTCCCATATGTCAGTTTTGATAGATCACCATGTAAAATGTTCTTCCTTTTTTGACATGACTTTGGTTTACTTCATAATTACATGGAGATAGATATATGTTCCCCACCCCCCCACCCCCAGAATCATGTAACCACAAAGGAATAATTCAGAATTTGAATCCAGACAGAGTAATTCTAAAGCAGGGGTTGGGGAGATTGCAATCTGTGGGTCACATCTGGCTCACCATCTGCTTCTGTATAACCCATGAGTTAAGAATAGTTATTATATTTTAAAATAGTTGAAAAAACACAGGAAAATAATGTTTGGGGGAAATATTGGTTTATATATTGTTTCTCTTTTTTATGCAACAATAACAAAATTGAGTTTTGTGTGACAGAGACTGTATTAGTGTCTGGTATTTTACAGAAAATTTTGGGGGACCCTTAGATTTAAAATCTGTACACCTCACATTACTTTCCCCTACAGATTTAACTTACATTGAATATGATTAGAATTTCTTTTTTTATCTTCTGAGGGTTTTTGAATGAAAATAATAAATACCTGGGACCTTTTGGACAAGAGAGGTGCAGATGTGAATATTTGTGATGTGAAAATAGATTCTGTACTGTACTAGCTCTGAGTCATTAGAAAAATTCATCCCCATTGGAAAATCAAATGGAGCTTTATTCATGGTCTGTATCACAAATATATTTAGCTAATTTACATTCATTTATATTCATCAGGTTATCTTCTAAAGTAGATAAAAAGCTGAACATTAGCTGGAAAGTTAGAAATGAACCACACACTTAATGGTTTGGCTAAAAGGGCTTTTGAGAGAGACAAAGAATTAGTTTAGTTATGAAAAACATTCACATTCATGACGCCTACTGTGTGTCATGTGCTTTCACAGTCGCTATCTCATTGACTCCTACAGCAGTGCCATTTCATCGATGAAGGCATCAAAGCTTTTTGGAAAGCTATTAGTCATGCTGCTAATAAGTACTAAGTTGAACCAGGCCTGGAATCTTCCATTTTGGTGGACCTTATATAAAATAAGTAGAATTACTATCCAGTTGCACAGTTGGTTCTCATTATAAATTTGGCTGTTGTATGACTCTATTACGTCTGTCCATTATTTATTTGTTTTCCAAAGGTAAGAAAGTAGGAAAGGTCAAACAAGTAAATAATATCTCACAACGAGGAGAATGTTAGCAATACTGACCCAAATATTATATTGTAATAATTTGGGAGGTTCACTAAATTTTGTTCCCAGTGTTTTAGGCATGGCTTTTTTTTTTTCATTTCTAAGATCATTGCTTATCTTTATTGCTGGTGGCTATTCCTCTTATATGAAGGATTCTGGGGGTACAGGGACCTAAGCTTTGGGCTACTAACCACTTGGTCAGCAGTTTGGAACCACCAGCAGTTCTGAGGAGAAAATATGAGGCTTTCTCTACAGAATTAAGAGTCTTGAACTCACAGGTGCAGTTCGAGCCTGTCCTACAGAGTTGCAGAGTTGAAATCCGCTTACTGACAGTGATTGCTTTTTCACTTTTATTACTCTTAAAACCATGAGAGAAGTTTATGTCAGTAGTGGTTTTTCACTCTACAAAGAAATCGATTGGACAAGTAGCAGGTCAGATGGTGAACGAAAAAGACAAGATTTGAAATACTTATGTAATGTTGATATGCATTCAGTTATGCCAAAGGCAAATAGAAGTTTAGAAAACTTCCAAACTTTGAAAAAATCAAGCAGAGTGTGATATTTATAATAATGGACATATAATACATGTACATATATCTTTCCAAAGGCTAAATTCCTAAAAGACATGTATTAGGTACAATGTTTTTTTTCTTTGGAAAGTGATTTCGCAGGATGTGCCAAGAACTTTAGCAATGTGCTTACCTTTTTAATTCTATATATTTACCTTAGAGCAAATGTGAAAGAGGTTCATCATTATATTATAAGATTGAAAAACACTAATAAAAATCCCTGATTTTAATTTTTTTCAGTATATTAGATATAATTCACATACAATTCAATATTTTAGTCGTATTAAAATGAGTTGTGCAACAATCTTCACAATCAATTTTAGAATATTTTCTTCTTTTTTGTATTCATTGTTATCAGTTCCCCATTTCTCCCCTATACTTCGTGCTATCCACCCCCACTCCCCACCCCCCAAACACCATCAAATGCAGTCACTGGCTCTAGAACTTTATTCATCCTATATTTCATACACAGAAACAGATAAAAAACACATAGGTAAAACCCCACAAACAACACAAAAAGCACTGCTCTTCATATCCCTTGTCTATGGTCAGAGGAGATTTACAGGTGGCTTAATTTTGAATTCCCGCTGTGATCCATCACCCTTAGCAAATGAAATGTGTGCATTTTAAGTTCTGATTCTGTTCCCTCCTTCAGATTTGTATTTTATTATTTATAATCTTTGTAAGGCTGGTGTTCTTCTTGCATGTGGACTTAGTTGAAACCTCACGTAGATAACTGCTTGTTTGAAGACAAACCTTTAAGACTCATGATGCTATTTTTCTAATAGCTGGGCACCACTCAGTTTCTCCACCACACTTTGCTGTGGCACCCATATCTTTGAGAATCTCTTCATGAGAGCAAACATAAAGCAGGGCCATATCAAAAGAACTGCTTGCTCTTAGATTCGGGCTAGAATTATATGTGTGCCCCCAATCTATTTTCATTTTTTTGGGGGGGGCATCACTGCCCTCTGGTGGGAGTAGGAGACCCAGCCTTGCTCCTGGAGCACTGCTGCTGGATTTGAACTGCCAAGCCAGTGGGCCGAAGTTCCGCACTCAACCATTACGCCACTGGGGCTCAGCCCCTATTTTTTAATATTTAAAGAGATCTTTGTAGCCCATATTTTTCTCATTGCAATACATCCTGTGATTTCTTGACTGCTGCTACTGTTGTGTCAATTGTGGAATCATGTAAAATGAAATCTTCCACAGCATCACTCATTTTGTGTGTATCATGTCATTTCTAATTATTTTTATTTTTGTTTTCCTTATATTGAATTGTAATCCATACTGTAGGCTCTACTGATAGTCTTCGTTCTTCCTCAGTTCGTGCTTCGAGTTCTCTTTGCTTCATCCAGCATGTTTATGTCATCTGCATAATATTCCCTACTTTCAGCCAAGATTATTCTGCTATCAGTAATATTCCAGGTTTATTTCTGACTCCAACTTGAATGCCCGGCAATTCTCTGCTGATATACCATTCAAATGCTTTTAACTTTATCTTCCAAAAAAATGTTATGTGCTTGCTGTATTCATAACCTTGCATTTTCTTTAGCTATTCTATATTCAAGAATCACTGTTGGCCTTTTCTTCCCTGTCGTTTTAATGTCCCTTTGGATTTCTTCATGTGTGATGTCTTTGATGTCATCCCACACGGAAACTGTTCATCAGTCAGAAATGATAAAGGCATCAAATCTTTTACTGAGATGTTCTCTAAACTTAGAGAATACTCGAGGTTTTATTTTCCGCTTAGGGACTTTTTTCTCTCTCTCTTCAACCTGAACTTGCTTATAAGCAACTGCTGGTCTGGTTCTGTATTTACCCTTGGCGTTGCTTCCCTGCTATTGAGCTCCTCCACTGTCTCTTACAAAGATGTGATTGATTTGATTCCTGTGTATTCCACCTGGACAAATCTGCTTCTCTAGTCATTCACCTTGATGTGGTTGGAAAAAAATGTATTTGTAGTAAGTAAGTTATTGGTCTTGCAAAAAGGTATGTTTTTGAAAAAGTTGTTGTATTCACTAAATTATTGGCCTTGCAAAATTCTAGCATGTGATCATTGTGTTGCTTTTATCATTGCACATCCCTTGTTCCCAACTCTCATATTCTGATTATTAGTGCATCTTCATCTCGTATTCGATAAATTTCATATTTTAGACGTTGCTTTAAAGAGACTTTGATTTTCCCATCTTGGACATTAATTGGTGTGTAAAACTGAATAATAGTTTCTCTACAAAATATTGTCTAATACGGTTTTATTAACTGATCTTCTTTGTTTGCATATGACTTTTCCTGCCACTGACAGCATTAAGATAGATTTTTCACATATTTTTCATGAGAAATGTTATACACATTTTTCTTTAGTGTGTGTTTCTTTTTTTTAAAAAAAATTGTGTTTCTTGGCATTGTAGATATGAATGTCTCATCAAAGTGGCTAGTATCCATTTATTTCGGCTTACTGGGACCTCAACGTCTCTATTACTGGCTGTCATTGAGCCTACTCCAAATCACAATAACTTTGTAGGACAGAGGAGAAATCCTTCTGTGGGTTTGAGACTGTCAGTATTCATGAGACTAGAGAACCTCATAGACTTCCTATGTTTCACCTGCTGACATTGCCGTTAGTGCCCCAACATGTAACCTTCTACACCATGAAGGCTACTAGGGTACAGATATTTATGTTTTTCATTTAATTTTTCATCATTTTTAGATTTAAATTTCCTACAGTACACACTCTGATTATTAATGGATGTGTGTAGCAATCCTAGTATTGATGGTTCAATCCCACCAGCCACTTGATGGAGTAAAGATGAGCTGTGTGCTCCACAAATACAGTCCCCACCCCTCAGGGTCATTTCTATTTAGCCTGATATTGTCCTGATGAGTTGGAATTGCCTTATGGGCAGTGGGCTTTGTTGGGGTTCATCTTGAGATGTTCTCCAAATGCAGAAGAAAATATTCAAGATTGTATTTTTCCTCTCGTGGACTTACTTGATGAATTTTTTTTTCCATTTGAACTATTGTCTATTCCATATTTAGCCTCAGCATTGCTCTGCTGTCATTGATCTCCATTGCCACTATTTTAGACACTATTTTAGATGCCATCCCACTGTTATTGGTAGCACTTTCAGTTGCTGCTTCTTCAGAAGCGAACTACCTCATCTACACTTAAACATGGGTCATCCTGCTGGTATTTCAAGCTCCAATGACATAACTCCTAGTGTCGCAGTAAAGCATAGGTCTCCACAGTGTGACAGATAAGTACTAGATAGTCAGTCTCCATTAGATCTTAATTAATTTGAAGCCTAGAATGTTGCCCCATTTCCTGTGTATCCTATATTTTTTATAATACTTGATATGTGTAGACACTCTTTAGATACTTTCAAATGAATAAGAAAGTTGAAAGGACACAGGAAAATATAATGAAATGTGGATTTTGGCTTCCTTTTCAGTACTCTTTATTTGGTGCTTAACTTTCATTGAATATTTCTCTAATTAGAACAAATAACTTATATTAATAATAAATTTACATACTAGAAAAAGAGATAATTTCTTTTTTTCTCTCCAGACATCTTAGTAGATCATTGGTGAAAAGATGCTTCTCTATAGTATGACTCTGGTTTTTATGAAACCACATACGAAGTCTCTTGGGTATCAAATCTAATATGACTCATGGGACCCTGATAGTAGAGGGTAATTGGCTCAGAGAATTTCTAAGCATGAAACATTTAGGAAATAAAATTTTCCCACACATTGTGGCTCATGGGTTCAAATGGCTATTTTTTTTTTTTTTGGTAAACAAGGGAGTATTTGACCACTGTGACTCCAGGACCCCTTCCTAGCTCCAATAGCTCTCTCTTCCTGAGCCAGCTTGTTTCTTGGCTTCTTTTCTACCTGAAAACATTCATACAGAATGAAATTATCTATCAATAGAAGCTGAATCATTATTCTTTCTCATTGAGGGGGTTATTTCTTGAGGTGATGAGTATTTGGTGGAAGCCGACTCTGTAAATGCTACACACCCTGTCTTCCTATTCTCTGAGGACCTCATGGTTATTTATAAGCATTCCTTTTCCCTTAAAAAACATCATCTGCAGTACCTTTCCCAGGTAAATACACCCCTGCCTGAAATATTAGATCAATACATCAAATGAATTGCTATGAGTTGGTATCTGACACCGATGAGAATACAGGGCATGTAGCTTGTGTCAGAGGTTGAAGATTCAAACTGCTTTAAAATCACTGATGTACAAATTTATGATGGTTGCTGTTGGATCATAGTTGATATGTATTTTTAGCTGATATGGAAAGCCACAACATAGTGTCTGTCTGTCTCTCTCTTCCTTTCTTTTTTAAAGAAAGATACACATATAACCAGAAACCTGGTGCATGAATGGCAAACAAAACACACCTTACAGCTTTGTTCACAGCAATCAATAGATTACAGATGCTCTAAGGTAACATTGATAAGTCATCTTTGCTTGGTTGCCAAGAAGATAATCTGAATCCTGATTTTATTTCCCTAACAAATATCCTTCATCAGAAATCTGGAACTGAACATCTCAGAATTATTAGAGCAGAGGTATCCTTGATGACAAAAGATCTGAGCTGGGAGAAAACCAGCGTTCTATCCAGCAGAGATGTCTCCGTCTAACAGAGATGTCTCCATCTGTATGTGAGATATGGTTTTACTTTTGAGTTCATCTTTTGCTTCAATTACCTGAGTTTCCATAGGGGTTTAAAAATGATTTAAATTAGCCTATAGGGTACTTTTGTACACATTAGGGAAAAAAGATACTTCCTCAGATGAATTAACTAGATGCACATGCGATGCAAAGCTGGTAACCAGTTTTCTTCTGGATAGGACCTTTTGTGAAATGTACAAATGTACAACCATGGACAGAGTGACACCTTCACTGGTGTCAGTGTTGCATGGCATTTTTGAAGGGTGTGGTATGGAATGTATGCTGCACCCAGGGGCACATCCCAAACTCAGTACCTATGGAAGAAGTAGACTCTTGACTGCGCCCGAAAGCACTTGATGCCCAGCCCAGGACAATCTATTTTGTTGCATTGCCAAGACTCAATCTATAAAATACTTCTTGTAAGGTTCAATCTCAATAAATCTTCTCTCAGAAGCACCTTTTTTTGATGGTCCGATGCTATTACTACTTGCTTTTTATCCTTCAATCTCATGCCTTCATCTTCCTTCCCCATACACAGATAAGCTGAAATCCTAAGTGGCTTCCATCTCTGAATGCAGTGGCTTTTCCTCGATCCTGTTGAACTCAATTTGCTTTGTTGTTAGTGTCAACACCCTGCATTGTTTCAGAATACAATAGTAAATGAAAGATTATTTACCAGTACAAAGTTTATAGCAGAAGAGCTATCCACATTTAATATATATAATATAACTAGTGGATTAAAGTAGGTTAAAATGCTCAGATTTTTGTAGGTATTTGTATGAGATTAATTACCATTTAGCATGTTATGCAATTACCTATTAAAAGATAATATTGGGGGCTGAGCCCTGGTGGCGTAGTGGTTGTGCACGGGACTGCAGCCCACTGGGATGGAGGTTCAATTCCAGCAGTGGTTCCACAGGAGCAAAGACTGGGCGTCCTACTCCCCACCACCAGAGGGCAGTGATGCCCCACCCAAAGGTAATATTGAACTTTGAGAAATTCTGCCACTTGTGCTTATATGCTTGTTTCTGGAAGTAAAAGAAGGAGAGAGGAAGCAAGCAAGAAAAAAATTATCTATATGTAGTAAATCAGTAAATATAATGTGGTATATTCCTACAGCAAAATACTCAAAACAGTGAGTTACCCTTGAGATATGGCAACTCATGGGGACCAATATGTTTCAGAATAGAACTGCATGTGGGATTTTCAATGATTCTGACTCTGGGGACTTCAGTAGAGTAGTGAAGATGGAACCGTGATCAGTGTGCAGAAAACGCAAAAGAAAGGGTTGAGAAACAGCAACCGACTTCATACAGAATGGCATCACTTATGTAAAGTTTGCAAGCACATAAAACAATGTTATAATTTTTGTACACGTTTTTAATTGAAAGACAATAAAAATGTAATGAAAATGAAAAACAGAGATGAGTTTTACCACCCTGGCACATGCCCACCTAAGGGTGATGTGGGTACCTGAGTAAGGATAAGATGGACTAGTTTGAACAAAGGATGCCTAAAAATCAAAAACAAATATAGAAACATCGCTTTTTCCAGGTGATAGGTACATGGGTGATGATCACATTAAGCTAATTTTTATTCTTCAATATTTACTAATTGCATAACAGTAGCCAGCTGGGCAGGTTTGCTTTACCTAGGAAAGACAAATATTAACTGAATAAATGGAATTTTCTTAAAAGTGCAGACTGTCCTCTTAAATTTTCATATGTTTTCAGATTGTACCAAGAATTTATAATTCATAGTCACAGGAGTCTAAGCTGATGGGTGAAATATTCTAGTGGGAGTGAGCTGATACAGGTTTAAACATTTATTTAAGAAGAAATGGCCAGAAAAATGAGCTTTTGTTACATACTTGATTATAATCACTTAAAAAGCAAACATTGCATATATGTCTTATAAAATTGCTATATGGTTTTGCGATGAAAGATACCAAAGGTCATTGAATAAGTGATACCCTTCTGTATTCTGATGAGGTACTGCTGGTGGGAAAAGTAGAGACATGCAATGAAGCTTGATTCCAGAACTCCCTGTGTAAGTAGTAATGAAACCAAAGGGCTTCTCATTTGCACCACACTATCATGCCAATAAGCACTGTGGAATATGGTCCAGAAGTTCTGCTCTGTGCTGAGAGAAATGCATGTGGCAGGCACCGATATGAATGTGGATTATCTTCTCTTGGTAAATTATGAACCGTCACATCTTCCTTCATGTTATCACTCTCCAGTAAATCAGTGCACTGAGAGGAGTGCTTCAGAAGGAAGTAGACTGGAAGCACCTTGGATATCTGAGTGAGTTGAGAATGGAATATGTAAGAGGTTGTAAAAGTCAGGTAGGTAAGTCGGGAAAAAAAATCTTAAGATAGAGAGAACTAGATAATCTATAATGCTTGTAGAATTGGATAAAACTAGTATCCTATAGCAATTCTCTATACTTCTTCCTTAGATTCTGGTGTCGAAAGCTCAGGTATGAGTAAGAGATGAAGTGATGCATAAAATTGTTCAACCAGCTGGTAGCCTTCGTGGTGTAATTTTAGTTTCCATTAACCGGTATTCAAGTAGGCAAAAGCAAGCAAAATGAGGAATTCTAAGATAGAACTAGAAAGAAAAAATAGATGAATAAACTTTTACTGCAAGAATTACCTTTTCTTTCTCTCATGCAAAATTTCACTGTCCCATGTGTTATACATATATTTAAAATATTTCAGTCTTCTTGTTTTAAATATATCATTTTGTTTTCTTTTTCTTATTTTTAGAAATCATTTTATTGGGGACTCTTACCACAATCCATTCACACATCCTGTGTTGAGCAGTTTTGTACATATGGTGCCATCATCGTTTTCCAAACATTTTCTTTCTTTTTGAGCCCTTGATATCAGTTCCTCACCCCCCCTCCAAAAAAAAAGCACCCCCCAAAACTCTTGGTTTTCAAACAGTTAAGTTGACTTGATTTTATTATTTGACTTTGATTCATTGTAATTCCTTAGGAAGTCAATTTAATTTTATCTCAGTTTTTAAAATTTTCATTAATGTGTGGTGTGAAATTATAGCATATGACTATAGGTTTCATGGTCAAGTTAAATAATATGTGTTAGTATCTCAAATAGCATTATGAATTTTTCATGAGTTTTATTTCTAACTCATTGATTAATTTTCTAGAAATTGCCATCTGATATTAGGTGACAAAAAAACACATCTCTATTTGTTTTTGCTATTGTTGTTGATGTTGTGCAATGAGATGTTTCAAATCGGAACTTTGGTGAGGTGATCCCAGAGGCACCTTTGACCTTTTGGGACAGAGACAAAAGACGCCTTCTACTGTGTATAGAGCCACTTGGGTGAACTGAGTACAGACTGTATGTCAGTGCCCACTTGGCCCTTGTTCAGGGCATGACCTGCTCAATTAGATGTGGCAAGTGTGGTTGTTGACTCCCAAGCTTTGAAATCTGATACAATTTTGCCAATTTTATAAGCACCAGGAGCACATGCCAGAGTCAGGGCAGGGAGAGTGGACAGGGGCCTTGGAGAGCAGTGTATTCCTTCAGTTCATAGACTAGTATGAACATGTACGGGAGCGAAAACAAAGCAAGGTAAATCATCAGGTTCCCATAAAGTCAGAGAAGGGAGATCTTGTGTTTTACGGAGTAGACTTGGAGCAAATGTCAACGGCAAGACCACCACAACAAGCCCTTAATAGTTCACCTACAGTTGATCCAAATGTGGACCATGTGGAGCCTAGCATGACATCAAGGGGTATCCCAGTTACTGTGCGTGTGCCTCTGGGTCAGAGAAAATTGTATCTATGTTTCTTGAGAAAATAGGATTAAGGGTCTCTTGAGAATATTTATTTTTAGCTAAGGAGTCATTATAAATGAATAGTTATGTCATAAGTTATCTGTTGTTACATTTCATGACAAAGGTTTACCAGTTGGCTGTGGAGTCTACTTTAAAATAAAGCTCTGTTTCACCTTTGATTGGAGACAATCCTTCCAAAAGACACAGCAGGTTACTTCTTAGATTTTGAAATGACCTTAGTAGTCATCTAGGATAAGTTCCGATTTCCCATCATGGGTCCCTTTCCACTGTATTTGAAGAAGTCTTCTATTGTAGTATGAGTATTCTTTCTAAAATTTCATCTGAACTTTTTATTGTGATTTAAATGAAAGCTTATAAAGCAAATTAGTTTTCCAGTGAATAATTCATGCACATTTTGCAGGACTCTTCCCAAATCCTTCCTATGTTTACCACGCCCCTTTGTCATTTTATTCCTACCCATTCCTGCCTTTTCTGCTCTGTCTCTGGGTGGTTGCTGGCCTCTTTATCTTATATAATAGATTGTTGTAAGGAGTGCATACCTCCCTAGTATTATTGTTCACCCTATAGACCAATGTATTGTTTGGCTAAAAGTGCATTCATGGGGATGAGTTCATTTCCAGGCCTGAAGAGTAACTAAGGGCTATAGTCTCCAGGGTTCCATCAGTAACCCCTAGAGGAGAAAGGTGGCTTCTTTATGATTTGGAATTTTGTTCCACGTTTTTATTCCACACGGTCCAGGGTCTCCTATGGTGGTCCCTTTCAGAGTGGTCTACCTTTGGTAGCCTTGCACCATCTAAATGGTCTGGTTTCAAGGTTGTGAAGGCTGAAATTAAAGGGGTCCATTAGTTATTTGGACTATTTCAATGCCTATTTGATTCTTTTTATCTCCCTTATATGGTCTATTCAGGAGACCAGGAGACCAATAAAGCACCTTAGATAGCTGCATACGAGCTTTTAAGCTACTACTCACAACTCAACCACGTAGGCAATAGAATGCTACCTCGTGGATGATATTATGCCATTTTCCCATAAGAGTACCCTCTCTGCTCCCCAACACCACCACCACCTATGGAACTAAACTTCTGACCCAGTTACTCATCCATTCAAGATGTCTAGTTATGGCTAAGATGTGTGCATATCTTTGCCCCCCCCCGCCACCAGTTTGCCCTATTATATAAATGAATATGTGTATAACATGAATAGATACATGTAGATATATCCACTGCCTAAATATCTATGGTTCTAAATGTAGTTACTTCTACCTACTCATACCTGTTTATCTTGTCTATCTGCTTATGAGTGTATCTACTAATGTTTGTTAGTTCTGATAATGCAGGATTGTGTATGTAGTATATGTTAGTCTGGGTAGACTAGAGAAAAAAATCCATTGACACTCATATGTGTATAAGGCTAGAGATAAATCCATCAACACTCACATATGTATAAGAAACAAATCCACAGATACTCATATGTTTACATACAAGAGCAATTGAACATTGAGAAAACATCCCAGCCCAGTCTAGCCCAAGATCATAAGTCTGATATTAGCCCATATGTGTGATATCAATCTATAAGTTCTCTTCAGACTGATGAAGCATATGCAGTGACACCAGGACAACCACAAACCCAGTGCTCTGTGGAAACAATCATATTATTTGACTTGTAGAATCTTCATTCTAATTGGAACCTTGTCAAGTCCTCACCCATAAACAAAGTCAAATCAGGATAAGCCACCCATAAAGTCTGCAGCAATATACACCAATTCACAGGTTCAAATATATTCTTTTTATCTGTTTGGGTTCTGGTTAACTCAATGTGGACTGTCTCACCTTACTTCACCAGGGTTTCCATTGGTCACCTTCCCTTTAGACCATGGCCCCATCAAAATTTCTCAAGTCGAGCCCTCTTGTACTACGTCATGAACATAAGATCAGGCAAGCTCCTCTCACCTTTTCCTTTCGTTCCTTGTAAACCAGATCTATAGGTGTCAATAGTCAGCATTAGCCTGTCTCTTTATTGTTGCATTTCTCCCACTTCCACTCAAAAAGTAGCTCCAGGTGGTCTCCTAGCAAGCATTTCAGCGTGCCACAGGCTTCCTTTAACATTCATTCATAAAGAGGAATTTTCTTCATTGTTCCAGATTCCAGCTGCTGGCACTGGTTCAAAATTCCCAACTCCAAAGAGTTCCCTTTTTCCTTCAAACTGTCAATCTTACTCTTAGGCAAATCTCTTGGAATGCAAATATCCTGAGTACTTCAAAACACTGGGTGGGGCTAATTTCTCCAGAGACTTCTTTCTAAACCTGGCCTAAACCCATCTAAAGATAAAATTAATGGCTTGAGGCAAGGGGTTTATAAGTACTCTATTTTCATACTTCCCCAAATAATTTCTTTCAAGCCTTATATCAATAACAATAGGCAGAAGAATCAGTATAAACAAAGTAGAGTCACATAGTAACTCAATTCTTAAAAAGGTCAAGTTCAACTCTTATTTAGCTCATCTGAATCCTTATTTAAACTATTCTATATACACAAAATATTGGAGTAAATCTCTGAAGGCATCAAACCAGATCAATGCTTTCTGTCAGCCATTTTGTCCTTCTGTCAGCCATTTTCCTTAAACAGCATGGTTTCTGAGAAAATCAAGTGACAATTTGTACCCTTGAACTCAAAATATTTCTTAACAGCATTCATTTTTACCATTTCATACAGGAATAACCAAAGGCAGCATCCAAACAAAATAATCAAAACTTTAACTTTCCATATTGTTCCCAGAAAACATCTAAGCAAATTGCAAGGGCATATCTGACTTCTGGCTAGCCAAAGAAGAAACACTATCATGAGGCAGAATTCAAACAAGCACTATCATGGGGCAGAATTCAAACAAACATCTATTCTCTATCTTTATTTCTTCAGTACCCCACTCAAGGAACCATAATGTGTTGGTCTGAGTAAACTAGAGAGAAAAATCCATAGACACTCATATGTGTATAAGAAAGAGGTTTATTCATGAGGGAAGG
>PVJH01024921.1:0-32220 GCA_004026705.1 Nesogale talazaci | reverse complement strand
GGGTGGCTGTTCCTAAGTTCGATGGTTCGAACCCACCCACCCCTCGGCTGCAGAGAGTGTGGCATCTTACCCTCCATTTTGGGGGGGGGGGCTTCTCCTCTCTCCCAGAGTGTATGTCTGCTTTCCCAGGATGCCTAAGCCCAACTGCCCCCTTTTGACCCCTCTGAGACGTCTGTGTGTGTTGGGGGGTGTCAGGGAATTTTCTGGACGAAGTCTTTCAAGAGGCTCTCGGTGTAATGAAACATCACACCGTGCTCATTCAGACCCTGTTGCTGCAGTCTACTGCGGACTGATGCCGTCACTCCCTGGTCGGCGGCCCGTTTGTCCGGCTCTGGCTCGGCTGCGCTGTCAAGGTGTGAAGTGCCCACCGGGAGTGTTTCGAAGACACAGGTTGACATACTCATCCAAGAGCGGACGAGATGCTCAGTATTGGCTAAATAGTCATCTAGTCAGGAGTCAGGAGAAAAGACTTTCCGTTTGTACTGATCACGACGTTTAATCCCGGTCAACCTTCCTCTCCCTTGTGTTCACTACAGCTCACTCCCTCTAGACCAGCAGTTCTCAAGCTGCCTTTTGAATTTCCCCCTTTTAACTGGATTGTTGCTGTAAGCATTCAAACATGCTGTTACGACCTCCCCCCCCCCCCCAACCTCCACACACATACACAAAGCCCTCATTCCCTCTCCTAGGGCCTCAGGTACTCCCCATCGCAAGCTCCTCCCCTATCACCAAACAATTCAAGAAAGTTCTATCCAATTCTTTTCCTCTCACTTTCTCTTCAGCCTGCTTATACTTGGCTCCTATTGCTCTACAGAAATAAATCGTTTTGACATCAATGGTGACAGATCACAATACTCTGTCACAGGGTTCCCCCTTTTTCAATTTACTTGATCGCTGTAGCATTTGACTCATGGGTTTCTCCTTCCTCTAGAAGTGGCATGGTGGGTTGGTTATGTTGGACTGCTCACCGTGAGGTCGGTGGTTCAAGCCTACCTACCCGCTGCTTCTTGGTGCTCTCTCTGAGACTCACAAGGGCAGTTATACTCTGCCTGTTGGGTCACTCTGCCCCAGAGGACCACTCTAAGAATTGATCCAAGGGAACCAATTGCAGAGATCTACATACAACCTCCTCTCTGGAGTGTGGACAACAGGGAAGTGAGTGAAGGGACACATCGGACAGTGTACCATATGAAAAAGTAATAACAATTTGCAAATTACTAAGGGTTCATGGGGGAGGGGGATTGGGGAGGGAGGGAGAATTTGGGGAGCTGGTACTGGGGGCCTAAGTGGTACTGGGGGCCTAAGTGGAGGGAGGATGTTTTGAGAGTGATGATGGCAACAAGTGTGCACATGTGGCCTGCATACAATTGATGTGTGTGTGGATCGTGATGGGGGTTGTATGAGCCCCCAATAAAATGATTCATTAAAAAAAAAAGGAGGGGAAAAGAGGAGCTTTTACAAAGGGC
Source organism: Nesogale talazaci (assembly GCA_004026705.1). Classification (NCBI taxonomy): domain Eukaryota; kingdom Metazoa; phylum Chordata; class Mammalia; order Afrosoricida; family Tenrecidae; genus Nesogale; species Nesogale talazaci. The sequence goes on along the minus strand of PVJH01024921.1, from coordinate 30,754 downwards.
TCAAGTAGAAAATATTTGGAAATGAAGATGACAACATGTGTACAAATATGCTTGATACAAATGATGTACTGAATGTTACGAGAGTTGTCAGAGCCCCCAATAAAATCATTGAAAAAAAGAATTGATTCAAGACAATGGTGTTGTGTGTTTGTTTGTTTTTTAGCAGCACTGTGCAGTTTACTCACCGTTCAAGTACAGCAGCGGCTGATAACATTGGGACAGAACTGGGATTTGAAAGCAAACGGATACTCAGCATCTAACAGTTTTGAGAGAAACCACTACATACTCTTCACGAACATGTTTCCACAGGGCCGAGGCAGTACTAGCCACTCACCCAGTACACGGAGTGCACTGGAGTAGAAAAGATACAGCAAGAAAAGTGGCTCTATTAGAAACACTCCGGCACTTTAGAAAAAGGAGTAAAGCACTTTTCACTCCTCCCCTTTTGCCCCTATGGTCTGGATCTACCTATTGAAGTTCCACATTGCCTTCTAGAGTGTTTTTCAGGAAGGAAACAATCATAATAAGGCGACACTGGCCAGTACAGTCTTTGGCTATTTAGGAAGGGGAGGGGAGAAAGATCTCAGAACAAGCCAGTCGACTTCCGTCTCATCAGCGGGGTCTTTGGACACCTTGTTCTTCCGCACTTCTTCCATGTATTTGTCCTTTTCCCCTGCAAGTGCTCCAGCTTGGCTGCCATTGGGTCTTCTCGGTTCTCTTTGTTGGCCTCCATTCTGTGGGTCAGCTTCTCTTGGATCATCTTTTTATGGAAGTTGTTGTTCTCCTCGATCGCTCTCTGCAGCACATCCTTCTCGTGCTCCCGCTTCTCGGCCAGCTGATTCAGGACCTCCGCTTCATGGGACTTTGCATCTTTCTTCTGCAGCTTCTAATGTCTTCTGAATCTCCTCCAGGGACAGGTCCTTCTTTGCTTGAGAAAGAGGGAATCTTGGGAAGGCCTCTTTGGAATAGGGGCTGAGAATCAGCTCAAAGGCCTGGCCAGAGGCCCGCTTCTCCAGTTCTTTCACCTGGATATCAGAAGAAGCCATGGTGAACAGAAGACAAGAGACTGGCAGTGTACCCTATGCAATCCATGGGGAAGGGAAGCCCTGCTCGGTCCCAGCCGCCTGGCCGCACTCTTGGCGTCGTGTGGTTTTATAGACTGGTGATTCCTAAACAAGTGTCTTCAGACCAAATCCCGCCCCTAAACTCCAGACTCTCCCCAGCTGCCTCTTCTGTATCTTAGACTTGCCATTCTAACTGCCAACTGAACTGCCGCCGTGACAAAAGATGAAATTCTGACCTCGCTCCACCCACAGTGTCCCCATCTCAGTGACTGCAACCCATGGCAGCCTTCTGGTTGCTCAGATGCAAATGCTTGGCGACATCTTTGAGTCTGCTTTCTCTCTCACCTTCTATCTAGTCAGGAAACCCTACCGACCACCTTCAAAATATGGAAGCGGATATGACCATTTTCGCCTCCTAGCTGCTACCACCCTGGTCCAAGCCACCACCCCCTTAGATCACTGCAATGGTCTGCCACAGTCCCCACCGCCACCTCTCTTGAATGGTCTCTACTCTCTTTGAGCTCTCTCTTGTGCTTCACAGGATCCACATCCAGAGGAGCAGGCCTAGCCCAAGGGAGTCCCTTGTTCAGTGAGGATTGTGGAATGACTGAAGATGGGAGTGGATGAGACACAAGGAATACCTCAGAGGTGAACTTAGTGGGACCTGGGTAAAGAGTCGGCCTCGTCTTGATGGCAGTAGAGTTTGGTTTGTTTGGCTCTTTGGGTGTATGAAAGAGAGGATCAAGCCTAGGACGCGCCCGTTGTCGTTTTTGTCCTGACAGCTGGGTGAATGGTGAGTCCCCCAACTGTGTGGAAATAGAAGAGGAAGAGGTCTGGCGTCAAATCCGAAGCACCAAGATCACTGAGTATATCTGCTCTTGGGAGTTTCTGAGATGAACTCTTTTTGGAAGTAGGAAGCCCCGTCTGTCTTCTGCAGAGCAGCTGTTGATTTTCAGAAGCCCAGCATCGAGCCACTGCACTCCCAGGGCTCCCAGGTCTGTGTTAGAGGGGAAAATGGAATTGTATTTCCTCAAAGGAACAATCAGCATTGGTGGGAAAGGCTGAATGAGGAAGCCACCTTACTGAGCAGAATCATCATTTACAATACTCCCCCTCTGGGAAGACTCTAAATCTGGATTTAAATGTCCTATATTCCTCATTTACCATTTTTTTTTCATTTTCCTCATTTATCTTTCATCAAAGAAAGCCCTACAAAGGGGCTTTAAAAATTTGTGAAAAATGGAATTAAAAGACAATGGAATTTTCCCATGGACTCTTTGAAGCCCTGTCATGTATATTTCATGTGAGAGTAATATTCTTTATTATTTTAAGTATCTTTTTTACAACTCTTTGTCATTCATAGCTTTTACATATTTCTCATTAGCATCCCCTAGAAGAAGAGTCCAGGTGGCACAGTGCAGGCTAAGTTTGGCTGCCAATCTCAAGGCCAGCGGTTTGAAAACATTAGCCACTCCTTGGGAGAAAGACCCCCGGCATCACGGCAATCAGAGCCGCAGTCCAGAAACCGAGAGGGGCAGTTCTGCCCTGTCCTACCGGGTCTGCACAAGTCAGAATGGACTCCGTGGCACTGAGCTTTATCATGAATTACCAGAAGGCTTGTTGGTGTGACTGTTCAGTGCAAGGTTAGTGGTTGGACCTTCCTGGTGACTCCAACGAGGAAAGACCTGATGAATTGCTTGTGTTCTAATTTAAACCCCAAGCCCAAAAATGTTGCCTTTGAGGCAATACCGGGTCCTTACCGGACCGCCCTGTTGAGTTTCTGAGGCTGTAAATTGATGGCAATTCACTTCCCTTTGTTTTTCCAAATGAGCGAAGAAAAGCAACTATGCTCCGAACAGGGTTTGCTTTTTACATAAATTGAATCCTATTGCCATCTAGTGGTTAGATGGCAGCTTCATCCAGTAACAAACTACACAATGTGACCAAGGTTACTAGATGTTTTCGGCAAGTTTTCCTTCTAATGTGTCACATGATAAATATATTGTATTACATTACAAGTATAATGTAGATACTCTGCCAGAGGTGATCCGGTGACACAGTGCCTGCAAGCAGGGGCTCAGACACGAACCCAATTGGGAGGGTGGCTCAAGTCCGGGTGGTGTTTCATTCTGCGGTGCCTGGGCTCCCCGCACAGCCGAGCCAACAGGACAGCTCCTGACCACAGTCCCGGAAGCCCCCGGGTTACACCTCAGCTCTGTTCCTGCCCGGGAATTCCTGTGAGAATTCATAGGCGGCAGTTGGAGCCCTCCCGACACCACGTGGGAAAGATGAGGCTTCTGTTTCTGGAAAGGATCACGAAAGTCTCAGAAACCCTATGGTCCAGGTGGCAATGGGTGGGTCCATGGCAAGGCGACACGGGCAGCCTTTTCAGTGAAGAACAAAGCTGCCCTTGCAGGTGGCTGTGATGACAAGTTTGTTGCCACTGGGAGGTTACCTGGCTCAGTCCTTTCGAAGTGAGCGCAAATGCACACAATACTCAAGGGCCTTGTGGCTTTCCCCGGGTGCTGACTGTCCTTGAGAGACAAGGCAGGGTCCGTGTCAGAGCCCGATGGGGCTGTTCTCCATGGTGCTGTTTTTAAGGTCTCCCTGGCAAAGGGAGGGTGGTGTGCAGCTCCACTGTGAGGTGTAGCAGTTCAGGCTTGGGGACCTTGTTTACGAGAGTCCTGAATCGTATCCTTTTGTTGTGATTTAAAACATCAGCTCTAAGTGTAACATCTTCTATGAGCTCGATGTCTCATTTCAGTTAATCAGTGAAGCTGGGGGCAGTGTGCTCTTACCTGGTGAGACCTAGCTAGCCCCTGCTCCCCGGAGAGTTAGGGCCAGAGAAGGACAGTGCCATGCAGGCAGCGGTGTTCTGCATGCTGAAGTGGGATGTGATCCATCTCTACCTTCTGGGAATCAGATTCACCTGAGCCACAGCCCGGGACCTGTCATCCTCCTCGACGTCGAGGTTCTCCCAGCTTAGAGGAGAGGCGAAGGAAGCATGCAGAGGACGCTGCTCTAGGGTAAGTATTATCAAAGTGACACGTGCTGCGAGGGGCAGGCTTTCCAGGCCCATGGCTTGGCCGTGTGGACAGAACTAAGTGAGGGTGATGGAGACGGCCGAGGCCACACTGTAGCTTTCATGCTGCAGCGTTTAGATGTACTTGCGTGTTTTCCCTTTTTACTGCAGACTTGGTGCATGAATTTTGCTCTGCTCTCAAATCTTTGACAGATAGCATTCCTTTGAAAGACAGATCCCGGGCTGAGCCCCAGTGGCATAAGTGGTTGAGTGCGGAACTGCAGCCCATGGGCTTGGCGGTTCAAATCCAGCGGTGGCTCTCAGGAGCGGCACTGGGTAGTGCGACATTGTTGATGTTGACAGGTGCTGCTGATCCATTTCCACTTAGACTATCCTCTCTGGGGTTAGGCCCCAAACCAAACCTGTACTGTTGGTTCTGACGCCAAGACCCTACAGGAAAGAGTGGAACTCACTGTTGTGCAGGGTTTCCAAGACTGGGCTCTTCTTTCTTTTCCTTTTTCATGTTTGAAATCCACTTTTCTGTCAGGAAAGATTCCAGGTCCTCTTCAGTGGACTGACTGACTAGCCTTTTTTAGCCCCTCCTACAAATGGTTAGAACTGAGGGGTAAGGAATCTAGTGGGTCTTAAAGCTTAGAGCTTTCATGCTCTCTTTCTCTCTTTTATTTTAAATTTATTTACTTTGGTTCTTTTTTGGGGGGGCATCACTGCCCTCTGGTGGGAGTGGGAGGCTCAGCCTTGCTCCTGGAGAGCTGCTGCTAGATTTGAACTACCAAGCCAGTGGGCCACAATCCCGCACGCAACCACTATGCCACTGGGGCTCAGCCCTATTTTGATTCTTTTTTTTTTTTGCATCACTGCTCCCTATTTTGATTCTTAAAGAAAAACATATTCTGTGTAGTTATACAGCCCATCCTCTCAAATCAAATTAGTAATAGTATCCAAGTAAACTTTCCACAAATGAGTTTCTCTTTTTCCTCCTCCCCTCCATAATTTCCTGTCCTCCATCCCTCCCCCTGCCCTGTTCCCTGACCTTCTGGTGTTCTTCACAGTCTTATCCTTCAGTGTGAAAACCACTTTCCCTTTTCATTGTTTTTCCTTGTAATAACTGTCACTAAATATTTACCTTTATCAGTTTGACTAACTTTGCTAAGCCCAGCGTTCTCTTGTTCTGTCCTAGTCTTTCTGTGTTTAAGAGAGTTAGCATTGTTTTTTATTGGTACATGGTATTGCATTGTATGAATGTACCAGAGTTTGTTTATCCATTTCTTTCTTTCTTTCTTTTTTTTAGGCATCACTGCCCTCAGGTGGTGGGAGTAGGAGGCCCAGCCTTTGCTCTTGGGAGCCGGAATTGAACCTCCATCTCAGTGGGCTGCAGTCCCGCGCACAACCACTACGCCACCGGGGCTCAGCCCTATCCATTTCTTTATAATCTGGAGTTTTCGACTGTTGCTGTATTTTTTGCTATTATGGAAATTGCTTCAATAAGCTAAGTGTGCACATGTCCGTGTCGTATGTTTATTTTGTTAGGGTATCCAAATGGAGGGATTGTAGCGTCAGTAGGTAATGGTATTTGTATTTCTTTAAGGAAGCGCCACGCTGATTTCCATAGTGGTTGTATAATTCTACAATCCCACCAGCAATGCATGAATATTCCAAGCTTTTCACTCCTCTCCAGCAGTTATTATTATAGTTGCTAAAAGAGTCAGTATAAGGTGGTACCTCACTGTTGTTTTAATGTATATTTCTCTTACTGCTTCATATGGTTGTTGGCCTTCTGGATATTCTTTTTTTTCCTTTTTTCCTGCATGTTCTTTTTAGTAAATTATCCATGGTTTGTGCTCTTTTTTTTTTGCTGTATTTTTGTTATTATGCTGTTATAGTTTTCTATGGATTTTTGAAATTGGCCCTTTACCTACCACTACTAAATATTTTCCCCAGTCTGGGGGTACTCTTTTAACTCTTTTTTTTCAGTGATTTTATTGGGGGCTCTTACAGCTCTCATAACATTCAGTACATCATTTGTATCAAGCATATTTGTACACATGTTGTAATACTCGTTTCCAAATATTTTCCACTCAAGCCCATGGTTTAAGCTCCTTTCCCCCCCTTTTTTTAATGAATCATTTTATTGGGGGCTTCTTTCAACTCTTCATGGAGTCTTCCGATGTACATGCATGTCATATTTAAAGAAGGGCCTAGGCCTTAGACTTCTCAAAGCCCATGAGCACGCCTTTCCCCAGAGAACAGCGGGAACCACCAGTCCCTCAGTTAGCAGCCGAGAGGTTTACCATCGTGCCCGGCCCCCGGGCTCCCCGACCTCCGTGTCTCAAACACCAAACCCGACTCACTGTCATGGGGCCCAGACCGACACGAAGCAGCCCTCCAGGACAGGGTGGAACTGCCGCCAAGGGTTTCGGAAGCCACACCTCTGTAGAGAAGTAGAAAGCCCCATCTTTTCCCCAAGGAGTGACCGATGGCTTTGAACTACTGACCTTTCAAATGGTGACCCAACACATGCCACGATGCCACCGGCATGCCTGACCTCGGCAGAGCGAGCCTTCAGATGAAAGGACGGGGGAGAGCCTGGCTGAGAGTAGCTGTCAGGGGAAGGTCGGCTGCTCAGGGGGGTAGCCAGAAGGACTTGGCAGCTACTTAATAATGTAGATATGGTATCTAGAATTTTAAACTCCCCTCCCTCCCCTCCCTCCCGCCCCCAGGAAACCTCTGAGCAGAGGCCTGCCGGAGCAGGGTCTCCTACAAGCTAGCTTGTGGAAGAAGTGAAGTCTGCCAGTGATTCCTCACTTCCTCTCCAGTCTTCCTCCCACCGGCTTAGGAAAGCAGCTTCCCCTCAGCCCCTCGGCCCCTCTGTGAGGCCCCGAGAGCCCAGCGTTCCCACCTAGACCTGATCCTCTCATTCTGCGGACATGTCTTCTTTGGACCCCACCCCCCCTTCACTTTACATGTAATCGTGTGATTACATTTCAACATGTAATTCATTGGATGCTAAATGTTCTATGTTATATCTTTGTAAGCACTTGTACATCCTTTAATGCACATAAAGTTTGTGTGTGTGTGTGTGTGTGTGTGTGTGTGTGTGTGTGTGTGTGGTGGGGGGTGCCTTTTGCTTCTAGAAACAGAATTGTGCTTATCTAAAGCTCCCTCAAATTAGAAACGATCTGATAATATAAAAACTTAGCCACTGCCCTTCCCGGAGACACGAGAACTTCTCCCCCCAGTGCCTTCAGCCCAAGAGCTCCGGCCGTCTTCCTCCCCTAGTTTACTTGCAGGTCCATCCAGTGCTCCCGAATCTCGAAATCTCTGTCTTGGACAGAATCTCAACACTCGGACTTGGGCAGCTGCCACCCGTTGAAGGAAATTGGCACCAGCTGCCTGATTGATTTATCCTCTGCCGGAAAGGCGTGCTCTGCAACTAGCGGCCTCAGCTGCACCCGTGAAGAGTGGTCTTTGAGTGAGTCCTGACTCCTGGTGGCCCCATGTGTAACACAGGGGAATGGTGCCTCCATTGGAGTCTTCACTGGCGACTTCTCTTGAGATTTTCAGCCGGCCTGAACTGGCAACGTTGAGGGTCACACCCGAGCGAGTGAACTGACCACCCTATCCAGCTCCACCAGGTGCCCTCTGGGGAGCAGTTAGGCCCTTTCAGTCCTGGTACTATAGTGGTCGGGCTGCTAACCGTAAGGTGAGCAGTTTTGGGGAAAGACGAGACTTTCTATGCCTGTCCAGTGACAGTCTTGATAACCCAGAGGGACAAGTCTTCCCTGTCCAGCAGGGTCGCTGGAAGTCGGAGTGGACTTGATGGCAGTGGGTTTGGCATTGGAGCGACTGCAGTATGAATCATCCTGACTTTAAAGACAAAGATTAGAACCCATCCAGTAAAACCTTTGCATTAGCGTATATAACATCCAGACTGCCTTTTCATGGAGAAGAGCACAGTATGTTGAAGACCCTGGTGAGTCAGGCTTTCGAATTTCCATTTCCCTTTAGATCTAGGGGTCCAGATTTAAATTCTCCCGTAGGTCAGGCACACTTCAGACATGACCTTTTCCTTTCTTAAAACTTCAGGCCCTTGGGGCTGAGCCCCAAGGTTCAAATCCAGCAGCCGCTCTCCAGGAGCAAGGCTGGGTAGCTTCCACGACCACCAGAGGGCAGTGATTGCCCCCCCCCCCCAAACAAACAAACCCCAGGCCCTGCCAATGAACCGGCCCAGACTTTGTGACTTTCTCAGTATCCAGGCTTGAATTGTGTTCTCCTAAAATATCTGTCTATTTGGCCGGGCCAGGAGTCTTAGCAGCTTAGTATTACTTAATGAGGTAATTTGGCGGCTATATAATGATGTAACCCTCCCTTATGAAGTGATTGACTGGAAGGGGTTTAAAGGTGGGACAAGACACCCACCCAGGGGTCACAACCCTGATCCGACAATACCTTTTATCTTACAGGAGATGAAAGGGGACAGAAGGGAGGGGCGGGAAAGAGAGCTGACTACAACTGAGAAAGAAAAGCTGTCAGTGGAGTGCTTCCTTTGACCCGGGGTCCCTGTGCTGACAAATCCCTAGACCCAGGGAAGATGGAGGCCCAGGCACGTAGAGATAGGTCTTTAAGGGCCTTTGGATGCGCTGGTGTTGAAAGGAGACAAGGACCTTCCTCTAGAACAGGCACAGGGAAATAGTCTTCCCCAAGAGCTGATGCTCTGAGTTCTAGTGTCTAATCTCCTAAATTGTGAGAGAATAAAAGTCTGTTTGTTAAAGCTGCCCCCTTGGATATTGCTGCCATGGCCACATCGCAGAACTAAGACCCTGTGTACAAGAACGCTGATCAGAAATATCAGTGGAGAGATTTCACTAGCTGTCTTGTTTGGTTCTTTTTTCACTCACTCTTGAAAATAGCCAGTACCCTCTTTCTCCCGTTCTACCCCTTCAAAGGACAAGAAGGTTCGAGTCACCAGCATAGGAAGAGCTTTACAAGTATTGCTTCTTCCTCATCTTGCCTGCCAAGTTTCAATTCGGCGCAGGTGTGCAAGATGTTGAGAGGCAAATAAAAGAAGTCATTTTCATATCGCAGAGGAAGCCTGCTCAGTGACCCAAGGAAGGGTTAGCACTTTGATTAGCGGCTCCCGTGGAAGGTCAGGGGCCCCTTGCTTTTTGAAATCCCAGACATCAGTGTTCGCTCCGGCTTGATTTTGTCACGGCCTGTGACAATCCCACAGGAGTGACTGGAGATTCAATAATCAGTCCAGAGGCAGGAAGACTGGAATCCCAAGCCTGGCACATGATCCCACAGGGCCACGCCTCGGGGTTGTTGATATTTCATTGGCAGTCTCCGAGACCTTGCTCACACACCCGCTTCTGTCGGGGAACGACGTGTGGAGCCAAGTCAGGACCAGTAATGCGCCCTGTCTGCCTCCTTGGGCTGGTGCTGACGCTGCCCCACAATGCCAGGCTCGGGAACTATTTGTCTCTGACTTGCAGCCAAGAAGCCCAACAATTCTCTCCCTTCCTTTCCATCGCCTCGTTCTTCCTTCCTCGTGCCAAGCCTGGGCTTTTCCTTGTCTGGAGACCGTTCAGGCAAGGAAATGAACTTTTTTGGCACACGGCATGCCACTTGACAGAAAATGTGCCCTTTGTTCCCATTCACATGCCTTTTCCTTAAATGACATTTCTCCCGAAGGCTTCCACAGATATCTCGGCATTGGCTACTAAAGGCTGCAGGGTCCCTGTCAGAAGCCGACAGTGTCTACAATGCAATTAGGATTCCTTCCCCTCAGTGGAAAATAGAAACTCAAAAAGAAAAAAGATAAAAGATTTGTTAAGGCATCGAGTCAAGCACTTCTAGGAACTGTGTCAAGATCCATTTTTTAAGCAGATGCAAAAGTCCAACGCCTAGCCACTGTGTCTAAGACAAAGGAAGCAGTCCCTGGATTTACGTTCAGAGTTGACCTGCAGGTCTGAGTCTTCATCCCCGATGGACCTGGGGTTGAGACCTTAATTGTACCTGGAGACTGACACCAGTGACAGTTCTCAAGGGTAGTAGGTTCTGTTTCCCGTCACTCACTAGCTGTTTGACCTTGGACAAGTCACTCTACTCCTCTAGACCTCAGGTTCCCCCCGTTTATTTATAATCATTTTATCGGGCTTCTATAGCTCTTATAATAATCCATACACCAATTGTATGAAGCACATTTGGACATATGTTGTCATCATCATTTCTAAAACATTTTCTTTCCACTTGACCCCTTGGTATCAGCTCCTCTTTTTTGCCCTCCTTCCCTCTCCCTCCCTCCCACCCTTGAGAGTCCTTGAAACGTGTAAATTATTTCTAAATATTTCACTCACATTTCATTGTGTCATTGTTGCTGGGCTCTTTCATTTGCTTTCTGCTTTGACTTGTATGATCATCTGTAAAGGACACCCAGATTAGGTCAACCTACAGAGACAACAACTGGATTAATAGATTCACAGGGACATGACAGGAGGCTGGCAGGAAATGAGGAGATGAGAGCAAGTACAAAGAAGCAGAAATGTCCCACAATGGACTGCAGGGATGGTTGCGCAGCTCCTATGAATGTGAATAACAGATGGAAATGTATGAACTATTGAATTGTTAAAAAATAAACTATCAAATATATATGTTTTAAAACACAAGGGTTAATACAGCTCTAAAAAGTCACTATAGGGGTGGGGGGGCCACACAGCAGCTACAATACTTTAGATAAATGGTGAATAAAAATGTACATTTTGTACTCTGAAGTACAGTTCAAACAATTAGGACAAGTTCAAGTGTTTTCTTTTGAAATAAACTGCTCACTTGAGAACAGCTTTAATTTTACAAAGACGCTGCAAAGATACAACAGAGTTCTTCTCGTGTCTGTTTACTCTCCTCCCACCCAGTTTATGCGATCGTGAAACCTGACGTGAGTGGGATCCATTTGTCACAACCAATGAGTTCATTGTCACCGATGATGACTAACGAAAGTCAGCACTTCATTCAGATTTCATTATTTTTAAGCACATACCTTTAAGTTGTTGAGTCTGCTGCCTCCTTTGGGTACTTCTGGACTTTCCCCGCATTTGATGACTGTGACAGTCTGGGGGGATGCTGGACTGGTGTTTCATACTTCCTTAAACTGGGATTTGTTGGGTGTTTTCATCCTGCCTCTATGGAGGGGTTGGTCCTTGAGAGGGCAACCACAGAGAAGAAGGGCAATTCTTTTTTTTTTTCAATTTTGTTGAGAGCCCTTACAGATATCATAATAATTCATAATTCAATTAGGTCAAGCATAATTGTACAATTACTGTCACCATCATTTTGAAGACATTTTCTTTTTTTTGCACTCTTGGATATCAACTCTCTTCAATTTTTTTCTTTAAAGAAATTTAAAAAGTTGGGCACAATAGTTATACCATCAAATTTGCCACTGTATCCATTTTTAAGGATGCAATTCAGTGTCAAGTGCCATTCTTGCTACATCAAGGATTTAGGCTATCAACTTGACCTATCATCATTTGCCTAGCTGGGCTAGCACTTGCCATATTTCACTGTGTAATTTCTTAGGAATAACAGATCTCAAATAGAAGTCAATAAGCTGGCATTCCATGATGCTCAACTTCCCAACACAATCACTGAAGACAAAATGGGTACATAGTAAATGTGGTGAAGAAAACTGATGGTGTCCGGATATCAAGGGATAATGTCTGGGATCTTAAGGACTTGAAGATAAACAAGCGGTTATATAGCTGAGAAGCAGCAAAGTGCACATGGAAGAAACACACCAACCTGTGTGATCATGAGGTGTTGATGGGATTGGGCATCAGGCATCAAAGACCCAGGACAAAAAAAATTATATCAGTGTGAATGAGGGGGAGCACAGAGTGGAGACCCAAAGTCCATCTGTCGACATTTGGACATCCCCTTACAGAAGGGTCACAAGGAAGAGATGAGCCAGTCAGGGTGCAGTATAACACCAATGAAACAGACAACTTTCCTCTTGTTCTTTAATGCTCCTCCCCACACCACTCTCATGATCTCAGTTTTACCTTGCAAATGTGGTTAGGCCAGAGCATGTACATGGGTACAGATAAGAGTTGGAAACATGGAATCCCTTTGAGATAAACCCCTCAGGACCAGTAATGAGAGAAGTGATAGTAGGAGGGGAAGGGTAAGGAGGTGGCAGAAAGGGGGAACCGATCACAATGATCAACATATAAACCTCTCCCAGGGGAAATGGCAACAGAAAAGTATGTGAAGGGAGACATTGGTCAGTGTGAGACATAATGATAATTTATATTATTATTTATATTAAAAAGTAATTTATAAATTACCCAGGGTCCATGAGGGAGGGAGAGTGGGGGTGTGAGGGGAAAAAAATGAGCTGATACCAGGGGCTCAAGCCAAAAGCAAATGTTTTGAGAATGATGAGGGCAACAAATGTATAAATGTGGTTGACACAATGGATGTATATATGGATTGTGATGAGTTGTATAAGCGCTCAAGAAAAAAGTAATCAAAATTTTTTATAAATTATCGAGGATTCAGGATGGAGGGAAGTGGGTGGGAGGAGAGAGTGAAAAAAGAGCTGATTTAAAGGGCTCAAGTAGAAAGGAAAATGTTTTGAGAATGATGATGATAACAAATGTTCAAATGTGCTTGATACAATGAATACATATATGGATTTTGATAAGAGCTGTATGAACCCCAAATAAAATGATTTTTTAAAACAGAAATCAATAGAAGCAAACTTCACTAGGCCAAGAACTTTGCCTATTTCACTCACCCCTGTGCACCTAGGTGCAAATGTGCCCACTGTTTTGACAGGATTCTTGCTAGGCGTGACCCTGTTATTCCCAACTCATAACAGTTCTGGGGACATTGGGACAGAACGGTCAGGGGAGACTGGGCGAACCTCTGAAATGGGTAATCTGAGATGATCTTTAAACCCCAAACAACCTGACACCAAAAAACAAACAACAAACAAAACCGAAGCAACCTGACACCAAAACCATGCCCCGAAAGACACAAACAGTTCAGGGTAACTGTCACAGACTGCCCTTGTTCTTTTAAGACCTCTCTCCCTGGGATCCCATCGACCCCAGCCAGTTGAAAGTGTGTGTGTTGGGGGGGGGGGGCAGAACCACTCAGACAAGGAGCGGGCCACAGCTGGAAAAAACCTGCTGTCCGGACCTCACATGTTACAGGGCTGAGTTAGGGGATGGTTTTGCGGGTTTCTTCCCAACAACAGCCTCTTTAGGTGAATGACTTTGGGGACCAGAAAAATAAAAAGGAGAAAAGTTTTGCCCTTCAAAAGGACTCTCGAGCAAGGGGAACAGCTGTCCCTGATGGTGTGCAGAGACCGCATCATTCAGCGGTGCGTGAGTCTCTGCGAAGGAACTGGTCTTTGGGGCAGCTGCGCCGAGGGCGTTGTCCTCAAAATCCTGCAGCTTCTAGGAAACAGGGCACAATGGGCGCCATCTGTTTCTGATTTAGAGCATTAGGGTCTCAAGATCCTGAGCTGTATCTTCGTTGCTCTCACAACAAATTGTTTAAAGTGAAGGGGGTGGGGTGGGGGGAGAGTAAAGGCAGCCCCAAATGCACAGGATGCCCCTAGTGAACGAGTCTCGGCTCCGTCCTTCCTGGGGCTTTGCATTCTAAAAAACACATGTTGTGGTTTTTCTATGATTACCTTTCCACTTCCTATGCTGCATCTCCCATACTGTAAATATCCCTTTGTCCAGTCATGCGCTTCCGCCCCTGGACTTTGCAGGGGTGTCTTTCTTAATAGTCACCTTCTCCAAACATCCATCCTTATCATCCTTCCTAGTACAGATTTGTATAAACCCAATGGCATTTTCATTCTGCATTGCGATTTCTAGAACTCTGGTCTCCTATCCAGGCTCCACGGTGTTGACATGAATGTTCTATTGATTTTTTTATTATTGTTAATCATTTTGGGGGACACTTATAAGTGCTATGATAATCCAACACTCAACAGTATGAAGCACGCTTGTACATATGCTGCCATTCGCATTTTTTTCTTTTTTCTTTTTAGGCATCACTGCCCTCTGGTGGTGGGAGTAGGAGGCCCAGCCTTTTGCTCCTGTGAGCAGGAATTGAACCTCCATCCCAGTGGGCCGCAGTCCCGCGCACAACCACGACGCCACTGGGGCTCAGCCCCATCAGCATTTCTAAAATGTTTTCATTCTACATGAGCCCTTGGTATCAGCTCCTCTTTCCCATACGCCCCGCCCCATATGAATGGTTTTGATTTTGCTCTCTGCAGCTAACCTAAAGGTTGTTCATTTAAACCCACCCACAGCACAGCAGAAGAAAGACCTTGTGACCTGCTCCTGTGAAGATGACAGCTAAGGAAACCCTGTGGAGAAGTTTTCCTTTCGCTTACTGGGGGTCACCGTGAGTCAGAATTGTGTTGTGTTCTGGGGTTTTTTCTTTTTCTTTTTTTTAATCACCTGGTTCTGGGTTTTTTTCTTCTCAAATCCCAGCCCCGCTTTTGCTTAGCTGTGTGATCCGGAGTTGCCCCGGCCCCCCAAAAGGAGGACATAGAGAAGAATCTAGTGGGAGGGTGGCAAACCTCGAATGTGATTTAACATAAACATGGAGAGAATTTATCCTTGTAATTCATGTTTGGTCATGAGGACCCTCCCTGCCCCCCCTCCCCCCACCTTCCCCACAGTTTTTATAGAGGTCTAGTATTAGATTTCCAAAACACCAGCAAGTATGGAGAGATTAAATCTAAATTTAGGCTTTCAAGGCTCTCTTCAAATGAGCCACCTTGTGGTCTCACTACCTTGCACTCACATTCCACAGACACGTGTTCCAGCCACACCAAATGACTAGCTGCTGCCTAAATCCACGCAGCTCTGTCTTCTCTCCCGGTCTCTGCACACACGGTTCTCTGCCCCTCCACCCTTGACCAACTTCTTTGTGAGGCCTTCCGGGGGCGGCCTGAGGGCACCACTCTGCCCTGCGGTCACACTAATTTGTTCAGACCTTTCTTCGAGGCTAGAAAGAAAATGTCTTATTCAGATGTCTGTGCCATTCATCCATTGAGCCGGCGGGTCGTGGCCGGGGTCCCTGCTCTCCCTTGGCAGGCACAGTGACGGATGGCGATCCTCCAGTCTAGGGCCGTGCTGCTGTCTTCTCTCCACCCCCAGCCCCTTTAGGAAGTCGAATCTACTAGAACAGCAGCCCCTCAGGGCCAAGGCAAAGCATACCCTCTTTAGGAAAAGCTAACAATTCTTAGGAAAGACAATAAGCGTGCCTCTTTCGTCAGATGGACAATTGTGACGTTACCAACCACTTTTGCCCTTTAAAGGCAAAGATACAGGCCATGGAGCTTCTCTGGGTAACACGCTGTGAGGCTTATTAACAATTCCAGGGGGTTCTGAAATGGGCCTTTGCTTTGCATGTGCTCCATCTGGAAGAGTTTAGCTAATTACACCAAAGACTGCAGATGACTTGGCCCCATTTATCTCCAATGGATGAAATCCTCTTTTTTTTTTCTTCTTCCCTCTAGAGGATTCCTCAGACAAATGTCAAGGGTCGCTGTTATTTTTAGTAACGGTTTGTCTTGAATGTCTCCGTGTGAGTCCGTTTTGCCTGTTCAGTTTCTGAGTTTGGTAGCATGCTTTTGAACAATCTCTTCATGAATTTTTGTCCCCCACTTCCTGTCGCAGAATCATTTGTCATCACTGTAGATGATGCCCGATTGTGAGGCTGGAGATCAAACACGTCATTCATCTGCAAAGAGGACGTGAGGGAGAAAGTCACCTCTCATTTAATTGGGGGGTGGGAGGGGTGCAGGGTGCAGGGTGCTGGGTGCAGGGTGAAACAGAGCAAGCTCTTGCCCTTCTGCCCTTGGAGGCCTTTCCATTTTTTTCCCTGCATCTCTGCCCAGGTGGGAGTAGGAGGCCCAGCCTTGCTGCTGGAGAGCTGCTGCTGGATTTGAACCTTCAACCCTGTGAACCGCAGTCATGCACATAACCACTGCGCCACCAAGGCTCAGCTGGCCTTTCCATTTTTGATGATTAGTATTTGCCACCATTTGTGAGCTTCCGTTCTCGCTGTTTCCCTCACTCTGTCTCTGTTGTCTCTTCAAGTATAAGAACATGGAGAACCTTAGCTTAGGTTGAAACCCCAGCCAAGAGCAGGCGAAAAATGTGGACATGGATGGTGCAAGTCTCCCCGGAAGCAGTTGCTTGGCCACTCTTGTCATGGATGGTGACCGAGGAAGGTGAGAGGTGTGTAGACGTTGCAGGGGAATACTTGGACATCTACCAAGACCTTTACCCCAAGGATATTCCACGAGTCCTGTGGCCTAGTCAGCCACCCTCATGGGCATCTCTACAGGAAAGGACAAATAAAAGTCTGGTTCCTCTGTTCAGAGGCTTGAGATGCAACTGTGCAGAAGAAAGCGCCACGGGCACCTGGTAGACGCGGAACTTAGGTAGAGAGATGGCAGCGAGACCTGCCGCCACTGGGTGAGGTGGTTGGCCCGTTCGTCAGAGTACCAAGAAGCGGTGCCATGAAACCAAACCAAACATAAGACAAGACATGAATGTGGCAGTCACCGATCTGTGTCAATTTCAGGATTGACACTGTAGGGGTGGAGTCTATCCTGTCAATCTGGAATAGCCAATGAGGCCTCTGTGTGGGCATGGCTTTCTCCTGAGAATTCTGGGAAGTCTCTCGGTATTTCCTAATTGGAGGTGAGATCCTTGACTCAGTCTCTTGGAGACGGTCTACCGACAAGACAACACGGCAGCATGCTATAGACCCTGAATCCTGGAGACTGGAGGAGCCGGAGGAAGAGTCCCATGGGCTTATCCTGATGGAAGCAGATCTCTGGGACCGGAGAAGCCACATGGAGACTCTTGCTAGTGCTGAGATGCTTGGGAAGCCACAGATGTTCTACTGAGATGTTCTACTGCCAATGGGTACTGCTGAGGGACCCTGAGCTCTGCATACGAGGAGCCATGGGGAGACCCCTATCAGCATCGGAATGCTTCTGCTGCCGCTGGATACACAAGACTCTGCACCCACTGGCCTGTGATTGTCCTGGTGTCATTGCACGTGCTTCATGAGTTGGAAGACTTTATAGACTGGGATCAGACATACGGGTTAATATTGGACTTACGACTTTGGACTGGGTTGGGATGCTTTCTCAGCGTTCCAATTCTCTTGTATATAAACCTTTCCCTTATATCCATAAGCATGGATATGAATTTGTTCCTCTAGTCTACCTGGACTAACACACACGGGACTGCCTTTTTTTCTTTCTTCTTGGTTTCCCCTTTCTACACATCGCAGGACAATTTAGAAAATCCCCGTACTAAGGACACGGTGATATCTCCGGGCTTCAGCAAGAGAATGTTGTCTAAATTCAAGGGCAAATCACGGAGAAATCACTGCTGCGGTGGCACGGCTCCTGGATGACTTTTGGTTCAGGGGAGTTACTTTTCGCTGAGTGGAAAGAGTTTAGCCAGCTCCTGGTGGCAGGGCGACACTTCAAGTCCTGGTCAGACGCGTCCCTGGGAGGTGCAGTCAGTTAACACACCAAGTGCCGACCCAAAGCTGGGCTCTTTGAGTCCACACACGTCACTGTTGTTTGGTGCCACCCAGCCGGACCTGACCCATGGGCCCTGAGCACCGCAGAACGAAACCCTGCCCGCTTCTGTGCCTTCCTTGCCACTGTCTCCCTGCCTGAGCCCATTGTTGCGGTTCACTCCATGTCCTTGAGGGGCTTCCTCTCCTCCACTGCCCCTCCACATCACCAGGAGGGGTGTCCTTCCCCAGGGACGGGTCTCTCCTGACCGCACGTCCAGACGTGGAAGAAGAGCTCTCGCCACCCTTGCCTGTCAGGAGCATGCTGGCCAGACTTCTTGTTAACAGAGGGTTTGTCCTTGGAGCAATGCCCAGGACTTCCAATATCCTTTCCCAGCACCACTAGGCAGGTGCACGGATGCTTCTCTGTCTCGGTAATGCTGTGTCCGATGTTCACACGCATGTGAGATGCCTGAAAGTGCCGTGACTTGGGTCTGGTGCGCCTTCGTCCTCACTACGCACTTTAGAATGAAGACTGGCCTCCTGCTTCTGAAGAAGGCCGCCATTGAAGCCAGTATGAGCCCGGTCCTACTCCAGCCCCGTGAGGCTGTTCTGGGCCAGAGGCAGTGTTTTTTTTTTTTTTTTTGGGGGGGGGGCATCACTGCCCTCAGGTGGTGGGAGTAGGAGGCCCAGCCTTTGCTCCGTGGAACTGGAATCGAACCTCCATCTCAGTGGGCCGCAGTCCCGCGCACAACCACTACGCCACCGGGGCTCAGCCCCCAGAGTCAGTGTTTGAGGTGGCTTGTTCTTTTGTCTCCAATACCAGAAAAACAGGAGCCAAACTCACTGCCATCAAGTCCATGCAGACTTCTAGAGATCCCATCGGACAGGGTCAAACAGGCCCTGTGTTGTTTCCAAGATGAACTCTTTACAGGAGTAGAAAAGCCTCATCTGTGGTTTTGAACTGCTAGCAGTCCAGCTCATCACCACAGTGCCACCAGGGCTCTGATAAGAAGGATCTGAATTAGTTTTTGGATTAAAATTAAAAAAAAAAAAAGGAAAGAAAAGAAAAAGACACCATGTGAAATTTGAGACTTCAGCACCATGCAAAGGACTCACCTGAATTTCATCAGAAGCAAAGAAATAAAAAGAAGCAGTGTGGGTCTCAAGGTCCCAGTGACCTCCAGCTGGCTCTTCTGGGTCCCCACCCTCTATTACCCCCCTTCCTGGGGCTGTCCCTTCAGCTCTCGCAAGCTCTGCCTTCCTCCTTTCCCACGCTTCAGGGGAGAAAAGGTACTAGGCCCAGACCAGAGGGCCCAGTGAGGCCCAGGGGAGCAGGAGTGGGACAGGAACTTCCTTCTGCTCGGTGATTTTAAGAATAAAGCAGGTTCTTCAATCTTCACAGCCCCAAACAGCTTTGACGGTCTCCTTCCCTCCTGCTTGGCATTTGGCATTTGACAGTGCTGTCTGCAGGCATTTTTCTCCTTTCCCGTGGTAGAGACCATGCCAGCCCTCCTTCAAGAGGGCCCGCTGGTCGTGGTAGCGGAGCTCCGTCACCTTGGTCAGCCTGACTTGTGCATCAGGAACATGAGTAAGACCTAGGAACACCTTCACGGTGCTTCCAGAAAGATGTTACTAAGGAACGCTGCTCGAGGCCCTCCTTGGAGAGACCCTCAGAGACAACTGCAGTCGTGGTGCTGACGCCACTGGGCCTGTCTGGGTCTCTGGGGCCGTTGTGTGTTTTGGAACTCACCGCCATTCCCCCTTTGTGTTGACTTCCAGGAAGCGAGGAGCCACCTTTGGACCCATCTATGGCGAGGACTTCCTGGCTTGCGTCTTGCTCCTCTGTCTGTGCTTGCCCTTTGCTCTTTGTTTCCCTTATCTCAAATTTATTTTTATCTTGCCATTGTGTTTTGCATTTTCTCAACTGCCTTAAAATTTTATAAGCAGACAGACTAGATACAGATAAAGCAGTGCCATAAACATCCATGGATAGGAAAGTCCAGGGAGAATGAGTTCTCTGTTGGCTAGGACCAAACCTGACATTTGAAGGGGTTGTGGTTTAATGGTAGAATTCCTGCCACACCCCTACCCCCCACCCCACCCCTTGCAGGAAACCTAGGTTCTATTACGGACCATTGCACCCCGTGCATCAACACCACACACCTGCCAGCTGGTGAGGCCTGGTGGTGTCTGCTACTATGACGCTCATTAAGATGCGGCAGAGCTTGAGGTCCAGATCGACTGAAAACCAACCAACCAAAGTCCTATCGTTCACAAGCAAACTAACTAAACTCGCTGTCATCGAGTCAGTTCCTACTCCTAGTGACCGTACAGGACAGGCTTGGACTGTCCCTGTTCAGGCTTTATGAGACTGGACACCTTTATGGGAGCACAGAGACTCATCTCTCTCCCCAAGAGTAGGCTGGTGGTTTCAAACTGCGGCCCTGGAGGTAGCAGGCCAGAGTGTAACCCCTGCTTCACCAGGGTTCCTATGAGAGATGGCAGCAGAACTGTCTTAGTCATCTTGCAGGAGGTTAGCTAACAGCAACAGGCCTGCCATCAAAAAGTGCAGTATGGGCTGTGTTGGGAAATGCGTTGCCCCGTTGTCGGGCCACGGCCCTCCCCAAGGTAGATAAACACAGTCAGGGATGTGGGAACTGCCCGCATGATACAGTTCTGGAGTCATTGGGTGAATTGTAGTGCTGGAATCTGGGACGGTCTTTTTGACTTTTAGTTGCTAAAGAAGGCTAGCTGCACCAAAAGAGAAACTCAAGTGACCCGACGGGGAGGTTCATAGAGGACAAGGTCAGAGAGGGGTGACACATGGCTAAAGCTGGGGTCCCTGGGGGAAGGGGGGAAGTGGCAAGCCCAAGTCGCAAAATGTAAATAAAGATTTGCCGAAAGACGAGTGCAGAAGCCGTCCCAGCCCGGGTCACCAGCTCCCAGCCAAGTGGCTAGAATCTCCGCCGATGAATTGAAGGAAACTTGCAATAAGGAAAAATACACCCATCTGAAAGAAATCCAGTTCCTAAGGTCAGCCCAACCCAGAACAACATCAGTGAACAGGAATTTCGTTCACGGAATGATACCAATCTTAGACCCACGATGGTGGCCAACTGATTCCTTCTCAGGGGGCACACGGTTCACACCTATTTTCGTGCTGGGAGTTCTACAGGCACCCCTTGCCAGGGCCGGGGTGGGGGTGGGGAGCCGGAGGGTTGCGGAATGCATGGGATAGTCAGGATCCCTCAAGGTATTTGCCTCTGCATGCTGGCCACGCTAAGTGGGGGCCCTTGTCCCTTTCACCGCGGTAGCAAGCGTTAGCAGGTCCCCTCAGCTGCCACAGACCGGGGGTGAATATGCAAGTCACCTCTCATCCAGGACTTCTCCTAGAGGTCAGAGGTCATGCCACCTCTCGAGAGTGCACATGGAAGTGCCAGCACCGGACAGATGCCCACAGCCTCTGAGCACAGAAGCACCCCCAACCTTTCAGGGCTATGGTGGCCATCCACAGTTGACTACCTGTGAAGCATGGAGCTGATAGTGCTTGGCTTTCTTTGCTCCTCCCGAGAAAACTCCCTCCATGAAGCTGCCTGCCCACTGCCAGCACGTCTCTGCTGACTGCTATCCACCCTGCGGGCCAGAGAGCCACTGCCCGGGCGTGCTTCTGAGACCGTGTCTCTTTCGGGAAGCGGACAACCTCCTCTTTTTTCCATGGAGCCCTTGGTAGGTTTGAACTGCCCACTCTGTAGCGAGCTGCCCCCTGCTGAACCACGGTGCCTCCGTGTCTCTTTTCAGGTCACTCACATAGGGTCGCCACAAACAGTTTTTGCCACTGTTTTTTATTCATTTAATTTTTATTGTGTGCTCAGTGAACGTTCGCATGGCCATTTAGGTTTTCATTTTACAATCTCTTGACAACTTGTTTGGTGGCCTTGGCTACATTTTTTTTTTAATCTAGAAGAAAGCAGCAATACTAGAAATGAGTGCAAATTAAGAGTGGGTTAGGCTCACGTAGAAAAAATGCCCTTTGAAAACGATGATGGCAACCTATGTTCAAATGTGCCGGACACCACGGATGAACGTAGGGATTGTGATAAGAGACGTCAGAGCCTCCAATCAAAGTATTTCAAAATGATTAAAAAAGGGTGGCCCGAAGGCTGCCTATTAACTGTAGGCTGAACTTCGAGCCTGCCCAGCGACTCTGTGGGAGGAGAGCCCTGACGCTCTGTTCTCAGACAGAGCCCATGGGGCAGCTCTCTGCTGACAATGGGATGCCTGTGAGTTGGAAACCACGCACCTCCCCCGTGTCTGTCCGGCCGCTGTGCTTGCTTTGATGCTAGACGTCAGACCACCAGTGTTTCCACTTCCCAGGTGGGAAGATTTCAAGGGAGCTTCTAGATGAAGGCAGAGTAACGAGGAAGATTGGCCATCTGCTTCTAAAAATTAGCTGGAGAAAACCTCATGGTTCACAAAGAACATTGTCGAATGCCATGCGCAAAGGCAGACCCCTCGACTGCAAGGTGTTACTCAGTAGTCACGATGAGATAGTCCAACATGCCGTGTTAGTCTGCATTGACTGGAGAAACAAATTCACAGACACTTGTACGTGCATCATAAGAACTTTCTGTACAAGAGCAATTGAATAATGAGAAAACATCCCAGCCCAGTCCCGATCAAGTCCATCAGGCTGACATTAGCCCATATGTCTGATACCAATCTATAGACTACTCTTCAGACTCACAAAATACATGCAGGCAGTGACGCTGAATATAGGAAGATCACAGGCCAGTGGGTGGTAAGTCTTGTGGATCCAGTGGTGATGGAAGCATTCCAGCGCTGGCGTGGGTCTCCACGTGGCGCCTCCAGTTCCAGGTAGCTCTACATGTCTTGTCATCAGGAATAAAATGCAGAGAGTATCAGTCTCCAGGAAGAGATACCGGAGTTCCCAGAATCCTCAGCTGAAGGCCATGCCCACAGAAGAGGCCTCATTGACTACAACCTGATTGATAGACTAGACTCCACCCCTTCGCAAGTTGACAGGAGATTCTGTAACTGCTGCACATTCCAAGAATCATGAAGATGGTGTAGAACAGGGCAACACTGTGTTCTGTTGAATATTCTGTTGCCAACCCAATGGCGATCCCTCACCAATACAGAAATTCCTCTTGTTCAGGGAGGCGTTTTTTATTTTTGGTACCATTCCCTGACTTGACTCCATGGTCCCCCTGTAGTTAGAGCTTCCCTCTAGCCAGGCAATGTGACCTGAGTGCCAGAAGGGGCTGCAGGGCGACCTTTTGCCCTAATTGCAAAACCAAGGGGGTGGGGGTGAGGAGATGAAAGCCACTCCGTTGGAGTGGATTGGCAGAAACTGGGAGCCCAGTTTGCCATGCTTTTTTTTAAATTCTAAAATAACAGAGATAACATAAACAATAGACTTTCTAACCTGCCACTTTTCCCTTATCTTTTTTCCTTTTGGGAGCCCAAGACATCATGTTCTTTCATACAATTTCTTTAAAAAAGAAAAAAAACTGACAACAACCTTTGGCCAATCTACTTCACTGCTGCCTCTGGAGAAGAACAGAGTCTATCTGATATTTCAGCTGGAAGGCAGGGTGGCAGATTCTTTCCAACGGGGTGGCGACTTCCTCCCTAGTTTCAGAACACACCCCTTCCCAAAAATACGCCTGCTTGGGCGAGCCGCACAAAGGGAGCAGCCCCGGCACTGGGCGTCAGCAAATGCCCACTTCCCGTCCTTTTCCTTCTACACCCAGTGGCCTGGGAATGGCACAGAGCTGGGGGGATGGACTGTATGCAGCTATGTGTGCCCCCGGAAGGCCCTGGAGTGGCCTTGCTCCCATCCTCCCGGCCCATCTTCCAAAGCCGTGGAAGTCTACGTGATCTTCCTAAAACTGCAGTCTGATTGCTCTGCTCCCTCTGCTCAAGGACATGGTCGGTCTGCGGCTCACAGCACCAATACTTAAAGTGACACTTGCATGGCTTTCGACTCACAGGGACTTCCTGTGCTGTCACCGTGGAGTGATGCTTTCTTTACAGGGTTCCCAGGGGCTGAATTTTTTTTTAAGCTTTCTTCCAAGACACCTGTGGGTAGACTTGAACTTGGGGACATTTGGTTAGCAGCCAAGTGCTTAACTGTTTGCATCACCCAGCAAAGACCCCGCAACACCCAGGGTTCCCAAATTCTAGCTGCCACCAAGTCTGACTCCTAGGCACCCTGCAGGATAAGGTAGAACTGCCTCTGTGGGTTTCTTTATTGGGAGCGGAAAGCCTCATCTTTCTCCCTGAGATTGGCTGGTGGCTTTGAACTGCTGACCTTGTGGTTAACAGTCCAATGATAACCTACTATATCACCAATCTCATTAAAATACAGATTCCAGACTTTGCATTCTTTAGGTTGCAAGTGACAGAAACTTACCTCAAGCGAGTTTAGGCCAATAAAAATAAATTCATTATTTTCTCTGACTAGAACAGTAGCTCTCAACCTTCCTAATGCCACAGCCCTTTAATACAGTTCCTCATGTTGGGGTGACCTCTCCAACTAGCAAATTATTTTCATTGCTACTTCATCACTGTCATTTTGCTACTGTTCTGAATGGGCAATACCTGTGCAAGGGTCGTTCGACCCCCAGAGGGGTCACAACCCCAGGTTGAGAACCGCTGGATTAGAAGTTTGGCAATAGAACTGGTTTTAGTCTAAATGCGTCCAGGGCCCTGCTTGGAACTGAGGGTGGTGAGCCCTTGTCTCCTTCACGGTGGAGATGTCATTAGGAGGGATCGGTCTCTGGGGAAGGACATCGTGCTTGGTAAAGGTGAGGCTCAGAGGAGAACAGGAGGACAGTCGATGGCATGGATTGGCACCGTGGATGCAGGAAAGGGTTCAGACATGGCAATGATTGTGAGGGTGGCAAAGACCAAGCAGTGTCTTGTTGGGTGGTACACAGGGCCACCATGAGGGCAGACTTGACAGCATCCAGTGACAGCCAAAGGGCTCGGCTTGCCTCCATGGCAGACACTAGTCACACTTGGTCTAAGTTAACACATGCTGGTAATGTAAAATACATACTGGATTACAAAGACTTAGCATGAAAAAAAAGGAAGAGTATCTTATTAGTGATTTTCCATCTTGAAGACGGGTTGAAATGATAATATTTGTAAAATGCATCTGTGTTAGTCTGGCTTGACCAGAGAGACAAATTCATGGACACTCAAATGTGCATAAGAAAGATTTTTTTTAAAAAATGAAAGAGCGGACTGAGCCTCGGTGGCGTCGTGGTTGTGCGTGGGACTGCGGCCCACTGGGACGGAGGTTCAATTCCAGCTCCACGGAGCAAAGGCTGGGCCTCCTACTCCCACCACCCGAGGGCAGGGATGCCCCCCCCCCAAAAAAAAAAAAAAAAAAAGAAAGAGCAGGGGCTGAGCCCCGGTGGCATAAGTGGTTGAGTGCGGGACTGTGACCCGGGGATTTGGCGGTTCAAATCGAGCGGTGGCTCTCAGGAGCAGCACTGGGTAGCGCCCACAACCACCACAGGCAGTGATGCACCCCCCAAAAAAATAAATGAGCAATTGAATATTGAGAAAACATCCCAGTCCAGATCAAGTCCATAAGTCCAATATTAGCCCATCTGTCTGATACCAGTCTATAAAGTCCTCTTCAGACTCATGCAATACATGCAATGACATCAAATGCAGAAGATCACAGGACAGTGGGTGGCAAGTTCTGTGGATCCAGTGCTGGTGGAAGCATCTCCGCGCTGGTGTGGGTCTCCACGTGGCTCCTACAGCTCCAGGGCTCGGGCTCCGTCAGCATAGCTTCAAGTGGCTTGTCAAGAGGAAAATGAAAGAGAGAGTGAGAGTGGTTCTGGCCTCCAGTGAGCTATTTATCTCCATCTTGCCCTCAAATGAGGTCATCAAGCTTCCACCTGCTTGACAGGATAGATGCCCTGCCTTCACTCTTTCTGTCTTTTTAACTTTTGAAACCCATCACTGTTCCTGTTCAACAGATTCATTTAGCCAAAAAAACATGGGTGTGTCTGGCTCCCTCTCTCCTGTCTCTCTCTGTACCTTTCTTCCTCCCCCTCATTCTCTCTCTCCCTTCTTCTCTCCCTCCCTGGTAGGTGTCTTGCAGAAGCTGTTCGAGCCATTTCGAGCCATTACAAAATCACTCAAATTCTATTCTAAAGCTATGCTTCCTTCCGAAGGATCCATCAGTGGAAGGCTTCTATCTACTTCCCCCAGAAGAGAATTCATCTCACAAGGATTTCATTTCCTTTTCTTGAGATACAATTTGTAACCTGCTACCCTCAAGTCTCTGTAAATGCTGACCCAGCAGCCTGGCATGCTTTTCCTCCCCTCTGCCCGGGGAGCTCAGGTCCTCTGTCCCACCTGGCTGGGATCTTCCCTCGGGGTGGAAGCATCTCCAATAGAAGCACCTGCCTTGCCTTGCGGCTTTTAACTCTGCGCTTCTTCCACTCACTCTGGACGCAGTAAGGGCAGCCCCATCCTCTGCATGGATTCTACTCTAACACTGTGGTGATGCTGTTGTTAGCTGCTCTTGATTTGACGTACAGGGGAGACGACAGAATGAAGCATAGCCTCGTCCTTTTGATCTTAGACTATACTGTCTGGCCATCGAGTCTATTCTGCTTCATAGTGACCCTATAAGACAGGGTGGAACTGCCCCTGTGGGTTGCTGGGCCTGTGACTGTTAATCTGAATACAAAGCCCTGCCTTTCTCCTTCAGGAGGGGCTTGTGGTTTTGAACTATTGATCTTACTGTTAGCAACCCAAGGAAGGCATTACCGCTAAGCCATCCGGGCTCTTTTATGGTCCTTTTGCTAGAGGGGGTGGAAGAGTTAGCCTGCTGCTATTCAAGGTACTGGAAATATAAGACAATTTAAGATTTCGTTGATTGGAAATCCAAAATGTAACAAGTCCCTCCCGTGCAGTAAACATTCCTTTTAAGCTTCGTCAGTAGGGATGGTCTTCTAACCCAGGAAGGTGGTAAGCAAGCCCATTGAGATAGGTTGGAGCAGGGGGAGCATCCCCACTTAGATAAATAGTGGAGCAGAGTGGCATCAGGGGACAGTGGTCTGGCCTTGGGGAAAAGGTATGCACAGATAACGATTTCCTGTCTCATTGCAAAATCCGCTGCTCATCACACAGTTTGGGGTATTTAACTTGCTTGGTTTACACTGGATCTTTGAAGCAGTTTGGAGGTAGCAAACTCCATGATTGCTTTCTGTTGCATGCTCATGGAATAAACTTAGAGCTTCTCCAGTCCACCAAATCAACTTCTCCTCTTTCTTTGGCTGAACACGACGGCGGGCAATCCCAGATCCTCATTCTCAGCAAGCCCTTTGATGAGCAGAGGGTTTTCTTCGGTGGACTTTGGGAAGCAGATTCCTCAGGTGTCCCTTCTTCAGTCTGGAAGCTCTGTGATACTTGTCCAGCAGCACAGCACACACGTCTCCACAAGCAGAGAGGCAGCAGATGTGTGTGAGGCTCATTGGTCAGGGATCAAGCTATTTTCCTGATTTCAAAATTGAAGCTCAGAGAAACTGGTGCTTGACTTGTCAAAGGTCTCACCACCAATAACGGACAAATTGTGGTTCTAACCCGAGTCATCTCTAATCTGTAAATCCATACCAGCCCTTTCCCTTTAAGAAGTTTCTCCTAGGATGGAAAAAAAAAGTCCCTTCTTTCCCTTTCTCAAGAGTAACAACAGGAACAGAAAACACCTCTTTTTCTTTTTTTTTTTAAATGCATATTTATTTATTTATTTTTAAATTTTATTGGGTGCTCTTACAGCTACTACAACATTCAGTACATAATTTGTATCAAGCACATTTGCACACATATTTCCACATATATTTCCCAATGTTTTCCACTTGAGCCCCTCTTTTTCTTTTTGAATGCATCTTTTTAAGCAGAGTCAAAATGAGCTCTTCTTGCTTCGGGGCTGTTCAGATGCGAAGTGGCCCTTCTCAGAAATGTTACCCTGCAGAAATAGGGCGAGCAGCCAGCATAGGAAACAAGGCGAGACCTGGGTTTTCTCAATGCCACTGGGAAAATAGTATTATCATCCTACCTCAAAGCTGTGTAACCAAGGATCCACTGCTATCTCATTTTGCCTTCAATGTTCCTGTAACTCAGCCAGGGCAGGGAATGCATCTATTCAGTAGTGAGACTTTTTCTAGATGCATGACTTTGTATTTTGACTCAATGACTTGATATTTTCACACTCACATCCCCTCCCCCAACACCCCCTCCCTGCAGTTCTTTATCTTGCCCTTTAACATGTTTTTATACGGGTGTTTAGAATTCAGTTCAGTGGCTGTAGCTGAGGCGCTGCCCATCTCTCCTCAACTTCGGAAGAATACCTCCTTCACCTTTTCCTGTGAAAGGGCTGTGTAAAATGCTCCTGCTTCCTGAGGGCTTTGCTGTCACAAAAGATACCACAAGTGGGTGACCTACAGGATCAGGCGTGGAGTTTCTCCCAGCCCTGAAGGCTGGACGTCCAAATCAGAGTCTTGGCCAATAGATCTTCCCTGTGGGTTCTCTCCCCACTTCTGGTGGCCACTGCACTCCTTGGTGAGTCTTTGCAGCATCCAGATGCATCTGTCTGATTGTCCCTCTGTGCATCTGCCTCTTCTGTTTTCCGTTTTTATAAGATGTCACTCAGCAGCGATCAGGCGGAGGGCTTCTTCACTGGTCGGATCTCATAGAAATAGCAATACTCATTGCTGTCGGGTTGACTAGAACTCTATAGGGCAGTAGAACTGCCCCCAAAGGCTTCCAAAGTTGTAAATCTTTTTTCCCTTCTGAATCTTTTTAACCATCTATCTATCTATCTATCTATCTATCTATCTATCTATCTATCTATCTATCTGTCATCTGTCTATTTTCAACAGTTTTATTGATGGTCTGGTATGATTTACATACCATACAACTCAATCCAATAGTCATGGATGGTATGGTATGACTTACATACCATACAATTCAATTGGTCAATCACATTAAGAAGAGTTGTGCAGGCATCAACACATTCCGCTTTAGAACATTTTCTCTGTTCTTGTATGCATCATTATTAGCTTTTCCATCTCCCATCCCAAATCTCCCCTGCCTAAGAAACCATAATCCAGCTACTATCTCTATAGATTTACCTATTCTGGTTTTCATATACAGAAAAACATTAAACAAACAAAAACAACATTAACATGATAAAGCGGATAAAAGCCTCACTAGAAAAGAAAGTGGGGGCGTAAGTGGTTGAGTGCAGGACTGCGGCCTGCGGGCTTGGCAGTTCAAGTCCAGTGGCGGCTCTCAGGAGCAGCGCTGGGTAGCTCCCACGACCACCAGAGGGCAGTAATTGCCCCCCCCCTTAAAATGAAAAGAAAGCAGATAATGCTAGGAAGTAGAATAATCTTAAGTGGGTTATCAGGGAGATCAAATGATAGGGTGCTAAATTTTAATCCACCCATATCTGTAACAATCCACTTCTTAGGCACACTGCATGTTAGTAAGGCGACTCACCTTCCTATTCCAGGTTCAGAGGAGATTCACTCGAGGCTTAATCCACATATATTTCCCCTCTGACTCCTTTATAAGAATTGACATTGGGTCAAAAGGAAGATCAAATAATAAGATATTACATTTTAACCCAACGCCATCAGTTGCAATCCACATCCATGATTAAAGACGAGTCACAGGAAGCAGAATCAGTGGGTGCACCCTGCAAATGGAATTTGGGCTTCCACTGTCATCCACAGCCTTCTACAAACCAGGTGTTCACAATTTAAGCTCTGATACCATTCCATCCTTTAGGTTTGGATTATATTGTTAGCTATCCTTGGGATCTCACAGGTTGGTGTATTTCTTCCATGTGGACTTAGTTGATGTCTCACTTAGATAGCTACTTTTCTTTTTAAAACAAGCCTTTAAGGTCCCAGACACTCCTTCCTGGTAGCCAGCCACCATCTAGTTTCTTCGTCCCACTTTTCTGTAGCACCGATTTCTTCCGTGGTCTGAGCATCACGTACAGCCTTGCCATAAGAACTATTTGTTCTGAGATTGAAACTGGGATTAAGTGTGAGCCCCAACTTCATTTATGCATCTCTGCTTACAGATGTCTCTGATTTTCCTTGAGAAATCATTGTCACTTTCACTGCCGTCAAGTCAACGCTGACTCAATAGTGATCGTACAGGGCAGGTTAGAACTACCCCTGGAGTCATGGATGCAAAGCTTGATGAGAGAAGATTGCCACAATCTTTCTCCCGGAGAGTGGCCGGTGGGTTCCAACCACTGGTGTTTTGGTGAGCGACCAAGTTCTGAGCCACTGTGTCACTAGCCACGCTAAGTCGAGCCTGCCACCATCCAGTTGATTCCAACTCATCTCCATGATACAGGACAAAGGAGAACTGCTCCCGAGGGCTTCCAAGACTGTAACTCTGTACAAGAACAGAGAGCCTCATCTTTCTCTCAAGGAGTGGCTAATGGCTTTGAACTGCTGGCCTCATGGTTAGCAGTCCAACATGGAACCCACTGTCATGGCAGGGTTTCTAAAAGACACTAACCTCCCCACGCCAAAATGACTGCCATTGAGTCAATTCTGACTCAGCTTCCCCCCATGTAGGGTTTCTGAGCTTGAATTTCTGATGATCTATCTGGACCAGACACTCTCACCTTCCCCCGACGGAATAGCGGATGGGTTTGAACCACCGACTTTGTGGTCAGCAGTGCAATCCCTAATCCAGAGAGAGCATCACCAGGGCTATTTAAAACAGTCACAGGAAACCTTTATTCCCCACGGGTCACACAGGTAGATTGAAGTCTTTGAACTTCAACCTACCTGTTTTGGGGACACAAAACAACTTGTGACACAAAATATGAATATGTGCCCCAATTCTGGGCTGCCCAAAGAGTAAACTTGCCTTGGAAGAGGTGCTGCCAGAGGTGCACACTGACGTGGGACATGTGATCAGGAAACACCAGTCCCTGGAGGAAGACAACATGGTGCTTGGTAAAGGAAGGGGGCTGTGGAAGGGAAGA
>PVJH01024920.1:16500-32459 GCA_004026705.1 Nesogale talazaci | reverse complement strand
TCTTTAGGGCTTTGACGAGAGGATTATGTTTCTCTCCCCGAAGGCCCCCATGACTTAAGTTTGGTCTATTTCAGGAGCCCTGGTGGCACAGTGGGTTAGAGCTGGGATGCTAACCACGGGTCAGTGGTTTAAAACCACTAGGCTCCAGAGGGGAAAGTGGAGGCTGTCCACCCTGTAAAGAGTTACAGGCTGGGAAACTCACAGGGGCAGTTCTACCCTGTCCCTGTCCTCGAAGGGCACTATCAGTCAGAATTGACTCAATGGCAGTGAATTTGGCTTTTGGAAGCCTAGCTAGTTCCACCTTTGTGCTGCTAATTGCCAGGACAGCAGTTCGAACACACCCGCGGCTCCAGAGGAGAAAGAAAAGGCTTTCTGTGATTCTTTCTGTAAAGAATTACAGCCCCAGGAACTAAAAGCACTCTACCCTGTCCTACAGGGTCACTACGAATCAAGTCAACTTGATGGCAGTGGGGTGGGTCTGACTAGTTCCGCTTGCTGTTTTGAAAACAGACAAGTTGCAAATGAGATTCCTTCCTGACAAACTTGTAGGTAAGTCAGAACAAATGGATACCTATTTACGGCGACCTTATTTCCATGCAAGGGGTCCTGCAGCACAGTGGGTTGAGTGCTAAGGAGCAGCTAACTGAAAGGTGGGCAGTTCAAACCCACTAGCCTCTCCTGGAGAGAATGACAGGGCGATCTGCTTCTGTAGATGGACAGCTGTGGAAACCCCTCTGTCCCACGGGACACGAGGACTTATGTGCAGTGGGGTTTAGGGTCTCGTGCAAGAAAAGACGACACCTTCTCAGTGATTTAGAAGCTGTGTGCAGCAAGTAAAATTGATTGTGATGAAGAAGTTGTCAGTTGGGGTTGGTCTGTTTCAGAGTGAGGCCAAGTTTATCGGATACTAACGGCAAGCTGTGTAGTGGCTGCTGCTGTTCGCATTTGGTGCCGTCCAGCCGGGTTTGATCCAAGTGACCCTAAGCACAACAGAAGGAGACACTGCGTGGTCTTCCACCGTCTCACACTTGTGCCACCACTGTGTCCATCCATCTTGCTGAGGGCCTCCCCCTTTCTTGCTCCCCGCTCCACTTTACCAAGCATGATATCCTTCTCCAGGGACTGGTCTCTCCTGACAACATGTCCCAAGTACGAGAGATAAAGTCTTGTCATCCTGCCTCTGCAGAACACTCTGGCTGTACTTCTTCCAAGACAGGTTTGTTAGTTCTTTAGCAGGCCACGGTTCTTTTCATACGCTTCTCCAACACCAGAATTCAATGCACTGATCCTTCTTTGGTCTTCCTTATTCAAGGTCCAACTGTCATATGCATAGGAGATGATTAAAAACACCAAAGGTAGGTCCAGATACACCTTAGCTCGCAAATTAACCTCCGAGTTTTTCAAGACTCTAAAGAGGTCTTGTGCAGCAGCTTCATCCAACACAGCCCATCACAATCTGCTACTTTTAGGGGCATTGACTGGGGTCTGTGTCAGATGAAACCCTCGATAAATGTGAGTTGTTTGTAAATTGGAAGTTTACCCAGGGACTGAGGCGGTTATCTTTTCTGATTACTGAATTCCTAGTTGGCTATTGCCCAAGTACAGGTGTTATTTTGTACCCAACAGCCTTCCCAAGCTAAACGCTGTCTCTGAAACTTCCTAATCAGAGCAGCCTTTCTCACCTATCACCACCACTGATACTTCCTCAAATTAGGAGTTGTTTAGGGCAAACTTTTTAAACAGGGGATCAGTTCACTATTCCTCAGACCATTGGTGGGCGCGATTACAGTTTAAAAAAAACAAAACGGGCTGAGACCTGGTGGTGTAGTGGTTGTGTGTGGGACTGCAGCCCACAGATTTAAGTCCAGCAATGGGTCTCCAGGAGCAAGGCTGGGCTTCCTACTCCCACCAGGGCAGTGGTGCCACAAAAAAACCCAAAAAACTATGAACACAATTACTGCGAGCCCGAGATGAGTCAGCTGCTAAGCAGGAAGGGAGCAGCAACAAAAATACCCTGCGGGCCAGATAAATGTCCTCGGTGGGCCGCATGTGGCCCTCGGGCTGTAGTGTGAGGACACCTGGTTTAGGGAGTCCCTCCCAACTAAAATCACTTACTAGTCCACCATTGTCTAGCAGTACTTCTGCCACATACCAGGTGCAGAACCACCTTTGCTGAATAAATAGTGGGCCAGAGACGCACAGGAAGAAAAGCAAACTTTGAAACGAGGCTGTAAGATGAGAACTAGTTCCTCCTGCAAGGTTGACTCCAGGGAATTCACATGTCATTGAAATCGCGGGCCCTGAGCGCCTTGAACTCAAAAGTAGTTCAAGGTGGGGGGGCTAAGGATACGGTCCAGGGTGAGAGTGAATGCCAAAAGGGGGACGTGAGCTAATTTCTCTGTTCAGTTCAACCTCCTGCTGACTTGGTACATCAAGGCGATTGCAATTCCTCGGGACCCAATAATGCCGCGTAGAACTGCCCCCATGGATTTCTGAGGCGGTAACTCTTTTTCAGGAACTCACAGCCTTGTCTTTCTTCCACGAACAGGCGGGTGGCTTTGAACTGCTGACCTGGCAGGTAAGGCAGCCCATCTCATAAGCCCTTATGACACAAGGGCTCCTAGGCCCTAACGGAGCAATTCAAGACTGTGAAAGAAACACCAGACAGCGCAATCATACAGACACCCACGTGAGGACGCAGGCTGGATAGAAAGCGGGGGACGGGAGGAAAAGCTGGGTTCTTCAAAGGTCAAAGGTCCGTAAGGTTGAGAGCAACAGGAACCTAAGTCGGGGAGGCCCGGTTCAAAGACCGACGGACCATGCATCAGAACATCCAGTCCCGTCGGGTCCCGGCTGTAGATTACCGGCTGGGATTCGGGCCAGGGGGTTCATTTCCAATCGTCCGGGGTCGTTCCCTTTCACGTCCGCGCTACGGAGTTCAGACACCCGTTCGAGCAATCGCGGGCGGGGACTCAGATCGAGACGACTCCCTGCCGGTGGCCACCACGTTTTCCCCGCGGGTGTTCGCGGCGGAACCTCGTCGCCGCGAAGCCGCAGGCATCAGGTCCCCAGCGCCGGCTCAGCCCGCAGTCGGGCCGGGGGGGGGGGGTGGCGCGCCCCGCGGGCCCACGGATCGCACGGCCTCGGCGGCCCGCTCCCCCGCCCGCTCCCCCGCCGCCCCTCCTACCTGCCGGCGCGCGGACTCCGCCAGCGCCACGCTCCCTCGAGACCCGGGCGGCGGGCGGAGGCGGAGGCGGAGGCGGAGGCGGAGGGCGCGCGCCCCCCGCGGTCTGCGGCTCGCAACCCGCGCCGCCACCCGCCCCGGGCACGTGACCCTGCCGACGGCGCGCCCCCTCGCCCTCGCCCCACCCCTGCCGTTGCGCCCCGCCCACAAGGACGTCATGACGCACGATGTGTCCGCGCAGGCGCACTCTGCCGACCTCGGAGGTGGCGCTGGGGCTGTGGGCGGAGGTAGGTCCCCGGCCTCAGCGAGGGGAAGTGGGGTGCGTGAAAGACGGAGGGCCCGGGACAAGGAGGGGAAGGGCAGAAAAGCCCCAGGAGCCTGCGGCCTCCGGGGCTCCGTGCTGACGGAGGCCGAGCCCTCTTGGGACGCTGGCCGCCGGCGCCGCTCCGGCCACCGAGCCTTTCCCGGGGGCGGGGGAGGCCCGGCCCGCTCGCAGGTGTGGACGTGCGCGGGTGATGCTGGCCGCGTGGTTTCCTAGGAGCTCGAACCCCGCAGGGAGGGCGGGGTGCCCCTCGGTGAGGAATGCTTCGTTGGGAGCCCCCCCTGCACGTCTTGGCCTCTGTCACGGAGAGGGGGTGGGACGGTGGTTGTCACGGCCAACTGCTTGCCGAACCGCCGCCCCAGACACGGTCTTTTCCATCCCATCGCTGGGTGGGGGGGAGAGGGAGTCTTTGAAGAATGGGCGTTTTAACCCTGGCTGAGATGAGGAGTCTTTGGCCAAGCGTAAACTTGCCAGTGAGCTCGAGGCCTGGTTAACACGCCCAGTAGACTCATTTCACGTTCGTTGGGAGTCCTGGTGGTGGAGTGGGTTGCTCCTTGGGCCGCTCACGGAAAGTTCAGCAGTTCGAGACCACCAGCGGCTCCGTGGGAGAAAGGCGCAGCTTTCTACTCTCGTGGTAGATGTAGTGTCCTGTAGCAGGCGTTTGCTGATGCAGGTCCCACCCTGTGCTGTGGGGCCGCAGTGAGTGAAAAATGGGGTGACGTTTAGGTCAGAATGTGTGTCTTGTTAATGATAGCCCTATTTGCCTTCGGAAGACTTAAACGTTGAATACGGATGCTTAACGAAGTAGCTTCGCGAAGTATATTGAAAGGTGGATATTTTTGAATCTTAAACTGCTCTCCCCATTGTTAGCTTTCTCAAGGTTATCCGTACCCGCGGGCTGTGGAAGATGGTCAACGTCTTGAAAGGAGTGCTCATAGAATGGTGAGTAGCTTTAACACTTCCGAGTTTTACTTACTTATTTGTTTGCTTTCCATTGTTCATTTTGTTTTGTTTGTTTGTTTGTTTGTTTGTTTTTGGGGGGGCATGACCGCCCTCAGGTGGTGGGAGTAGGAGGCCCAGCCTTTGCTCCGTGGAGCTGGAATCGAACCTCCATCCCAGTGGGTCGCAGTCCCGCGCACAACCACTACGCCACCAGGGCTCAGCCCCCATTGTTCCTTTTGTTTCTGTTTATTTTTTAATTTAGTTATTTTATTGGGAGCTAGATATTTTAGCAGTCCATAATTTGATTAGATCAAGCATGATTGTACAATTGCTGCCACTAATCATTTTCTAAACATTTTGTTTTCCCTTGAATTCTTTGATATCAACTCCCCATTACCCTTTCCACCCCCATCCTACTTTTTTTTTTGCCATATATTGCACCATCCGAAGTAACCATTTACCTACAATTCTGTTATTCAATCTGGGGTT
Source organism: Nesogale talazaci (assembly GCA_004026705.1). Taxonomy (NCBI): domain Eukaryota; kingdom Metazoa; phylum Chordata; class Mammalia; order Afrosoricida; family Tenrecidae; genus Nesogale; species Nesogale talazaci. Next base: position 27,522 of record PVJH01024920.1, on the reverse strand, counting down.
GTACAGTCATTTCTGTCACCTCCCCCTTCCCTCCTCTCTTCCCACAACCTCAGGGAATCAGTACTCCCATTACTGTTTCTGAAGGTTTTTCTATCTTGACTTTCTGCGATCTTAATTATACAGATGAGATTAGTGTGATAAAACTAAGACCATAATAGTAAAGGGGGGAGATATCAAAGAACTAGAGGATAGTTATATATTTCATCAGTGCTGTATCCCACCCTGGTATATCATCTCTTCTGTGTGGCTCTTCTATGAGGGACTGTCCAGTTATCTTGGTGGATGTTGGGCCTCCGATACTTTTGAATTTTAAATCTATTTATTGAGTCTTGGTTTTCTTGTATACCTCTTCTTGCAAACAAAAAACGAACTCACTCCCATGAGTCACTGCCGACTCACAGCAAGTTTATAGGAGACGGTAAAACTGCCCCTGTGACTTTCCAAGACCAGCTCTTAATGGGAACAGAAGGCTTTATTGGAAATTGGGGTGCTAGGGTCTCACAGTTATGAGTCACATCCGACGGCCTTGGTTAGAACAGTCTTACAAGTTTTCTGTCTAGCGTAACGTGTGTGTTTTCAATCAAGGTTTATAATTCCTCCTATAACTGATTTATTGAGTGGCCTTCAGTCATTCTTTGGTGACATTTTTCCTTTGCCCCTCTTAGCCCTTTTTAAGGCTCATGATCTCCACAGACTCTTGGCTGCCATTATGACCTAGAACTAATGATCTCCCTCAACTGGGTGGTGGATCTTGGCCTTATCGTTCCTTGTTTAAAACTTAATAATTGTTCCCTTTTTTTGGGGGGGGGGGCATCACTGCTCTCCAGTGGTGGGAGTAGGAGGCCCAGCCCCACTACTGGAATTGAACCTCCATCCCAGTGGGCCGCAGTCCCGCGCACAACCACTGTGCCACCGGGGCTCAGCCCAGTAATTGTTCCCTTTAAATTGAGTCCTGGTATGCGTACCTGGCAAGGAGAGACCACGATCACAAAGGAGGTTTTCCCCAGGGCAAGGCTTATCCATTGCACTCCGGATGTGCTGACCCCTGAGATTTCCCCAAATGCGGGAACCTCAACTGCATAATTCGTGGTAGTGAGGGACTGCGTTCACGTTCTCCTCTTAAAAAAAAAAAAAAAGCCCTGGTGTTGTGTACCTATCGGACTGCTAAGCAGAAGGTCAGCAGTTCAAAGCTATCACTTGCTTCTCAGGAGGAAGCTGAGGGTTTGTACTCCTGGAAAGAGTTAGACTCAGAGACAGGGCAGTTCTACTCTGCCTTATAGGGTCTCTGTGAGTCAGAGGTGATTCCATGGGGGTGAATTAAATTATATTTGAGATGTGAGGTTTCCTTTGTGCCCTAAAATATCTCCCAGTAGGAGTATGTATTCCCATCATGGTTGCTTTCCCACGCCTGCAGTCCTGCGGGGACTGTGGTGAATTTATCTGCTGCCGACCATGATTTTGTGACATTTCCTCGGCTGCCGTGCCCTGTTTCAGTAGCTAACATGGCTGGGTATCCTTCAGACACCACGATGGCCTCATACAGATATCCAACCTTGTCGAGATGGTTTGTCTTTGTCTGGTGGCATAGTGGGCAACACATTGGTCTACTAAACCAAGGTCAGAAGTTCGAACTACTATGGAAGGAAAATGAATTTCTACTCCTAAAAAGATTTACAGCCTTAGAGACACACAGAGGCAGTCCTCCTCTGCCTATGGGGCCTCCTTGAGGGCAGTGTGTTTGGTTTTGATGGGTTTTTGGTTTCTTTGTTTTTCTCCTTGTCTCTTTAAAGTGTGTTTGAATTAGGCCTCTCTTTCTTCCCCTAAAGCATCTGTGATTTTAATTGGAGATTTTATTTGGTTTGTCTGTTAAACGATTCAGACAAAATCAAGTCCTTTTGCTTCCTTGCTGTGTTAGGCCAGCTTGAATCGAGAAACAAATCCAGCGACACTCACCTGTGTATAAGAGAGAGCTTTATATCCGAAGTAATTATATGTCAAGAAGACCTCCCGGCCCAGTCCAACTCCTCAAGACCCTAAGTTGATAGCTAGTTTGAGAGTCCCTCCTCAGACTCACGTGATTCCACGCAATGATGCAGAAACATCACAGGCCAGTTGGTGCAAAGTCTTGTGGGTCCCATGGCAATAAAAACATGTCCGTGCTCCCACAGCTGTCAGGGTGGCCGAGCAAGCCGGACAGCAAAGGCAGAGAAAGAGGCCGGCCTCCAGGGAGCCATGGATCTCAATTGCACCCCAGGCTGCAACCAGATTGACAGGCTAATCTCCATCCATGGCTTCTTACAGGCGCCATGTTGGCACGCAAGAAGCCTGTCTATCACATTCGCCTTCACTTTTCTTAAATGATGGGCTGGGCTTTGCTGCTAAGCTTCTTAGTGCCCAATTTCAGGGTTTCTGTTAAATTGAGAGACTTGAGATTGTTGCAGGCACTTATTTGTTCATCAAAGACATGTTTACTAGATTCGCCCTCTTCAGAGAACGAGTGCTTGTATTCTACCCCAGCGACGGCATTCTCATGATTTCCATTCTGTGGGTTCTGCCTTCCTGACACTGGCTGCACTTGCCTTCTCACCCTGGCTTTTGGGTAAATGTGGACAGAGCCCATGAGAGCTGTCCCTAAGTGTGTCATGAAGCGGAATTTGTAGGTAGGTCGAAACGAAGGCATATAGTGCTTGTGGCAGTCATCTAATCGTGTCAGTTTGAGGATGAAGAGTGTAGGGATCGAGTCTAGCCTGTCAATCTGCAGGTAGCCAATGGGACCCCTGTGTGGGCATGGCCTCCTCTGAGAATTCTGGAAAATCTGGTACTTCCTTCTTGGAAGCAGGAGACACTCTTACTTCCTTGAAGACAATTGGCAAGGCTGGCTCCCTGCGAGACATCTCTGAGGAGAAGCCACGTGGACTTAACCTGATGCAGCCAGAAACCTGGACCAGAGAAGCCACGTGGAGACCCCTGCCAGCGCTGAGATGCTCACAGCACCACTGGATCCAAGACTTTCTGCCCACTGGCTTGTGCTCGTTCTGCACTTGGCATCATTGCTTGTGTTTCGTGAGTCTGAAGAGGACTTATAGATTGGTATTGGACATATAGGCTAATGTCAGACTTACAACCTTGGACTGGACTGGGCTGGGATGTTTTTCTCAATGTTCAATTGCTCTTGTATATAAACCTCTCGTACATAAATTCATTTGTGAATTTATGAATCCATTTATGAATTTTGTTTCTCTAGTCTACCTAGACTTGTAACACAGCACTGTACCTTATTTAGCCCTCTTTAGTGTAAGACAAAGGGTCCTGGGAGGAGAACAGGCTCTGGATTGGATTACTAGCCATAGGTCAACAGTTCAAACCCACCAATCCTTCCGATGAAGAAAGGTGGGGCTCTGCTCTGGTCCAGAGGTAGAGCCGCAGACGCCCTATCCCAGGCTTGCTCTGCACGGAGCCCACGTGAGCCTGGTGCCTCTGAGCTAGCACAGCCACCAGGAAAGGCGAGCCGCTCAATGACTGAGGAAGTGCACCTGCACTTCTTAGCGGTGACTGATGATGATCTGTTTCCTGGGAGTTTCCGAGACTGTGCGCTCTTCCCTGGAGCAGAAAGAACGCTCCATCTCCCTCCCTCAGAGACGCCGGTGGTTTCTAACCGCCGACCTTGCCGGTTGTAGCCCAACACATAGCCACTGTGGCACCAGCGCTGCCCCGCCCCGAGGCACTTAAGGACCAGTAGTTGTTTTCTGGCATCTTTGTCACCCGAGGCGGCCGTATTTCATTGTCTAAGGCAGTGGTTCTCCACCTGTGGGCTGCGAACCCCTTTAAGCGTTGAGCACGCTTTCCCTGGGGTCCCTGATCCCTAACAGTAGCAGAATTACAGTAATGGAGTAACAGCGAAAATAATTTTATGGTTGGGGGGGGGGGGGGCGTCACCACAACATGAACACCTGCATTAAAGAGGTGTGGCATTAGGATCGTTGAGAACCGCTGATTTTAGGGAATAACTGCTCATGGCCTTTTTGTTTATAACCCAATCGATTATTTGACTGTGAAGGGCCCTGCAAGACTAGCTTAAATTCCAAATTCATAGTAGCTTTAAAGTGTTGAACAGCAAGAATGTTAATCTGAGGACTAAGGTGTACCTGACCCAAGCCAGGGTAGTTTCATGTGCTTCACATGCATGTGAAAAATTGGACCTTGAACAAGGAGGCCCAAAGAAGAATTGATACATTCGAATTGTGGTGCAGGTGAAGAATATTGAAAGTACCACGGACTTCAAAAGAACAAATCTGTCCTGGGAGAAGTACAGCCAGAACGCTCCTTAGAGGCAAGGATGGGGAAACTTTGTCTCACATACTGTGAACGCGTTGTTAGGAGAGGCCAGTCCCTGCAAAAGGAAGCATGCCTGTAAAGTAGAAGAGCCGTGGAAAAGAGGAAGACTTTGCACAAGGAGATTGGACATGGTGGCTGTGGCAATGGGCTCAAGCATAACAGCAATTGTGCAGATGGTGCAGTGTTTCCCCTGTTGCGCAGAGGGTCACTGTCGGTCAGAACCCACTCACCAGCCCCTGACGACAGGGCTTCTTAAGGCAGGACTTCCTCTAGCCTCTGTGGGTCCAGTGTGACTTGTTTGTGTTGTACAGTTAGTCAATATTCTTCGCCCATCCCTGTCTAGCACCTTTGAACCACCAGTGGCCGGCGCTGGGCAGCATCCAGTTCTTCCAGTTTCACAGTAGAAGGTACTGTGGTTCGTGTGGCCTGTGTTAGTCCTGTGGACTAGTTTCTTCTTTGAGCCTGTGTTGTATCTTAGAAGGCCGCTCACCAACTTTGAAGATTCCAGGTGTTATCGCCAGCCCAGCATGGAGAACATTACCTTTGTGAACGGTGTGTCCCAAGTCTTTTAACCAAGTGAACCAATCCCTGCAAGTTGTGGGGAAGCCCCCGTAGCTGTGTCTCCTGTGTGCACGTATCCCTGTGGCCTGCGTGCGCCCATACATGCCCGTGCTTGCTCCCGTGTGTCTTCCTCTCCCCACACATGCCGCCACCGTCCATGTCTGCTGGCAGGGTCTTTGGATGTTGTTGCTAGCTTTGCAAACTTGTATATCTAGTGCTTACTGAGATCATCCCCCTCCCCCTGCCCATCTCGTGTCTTTAATTCCCTTGGTCAAGTTGTGCTGGTTTCACCCATATCTGGGGGTTGACTCCCACTCCCAGCCCCGGTCGTGTGTGTGTGTGTGTGTGTGTGTGTCTTCCTGTATGTATGTCTATCATAAATTTTTTTTAAGCGATTGTGTCTGTGATTGACTTATTTCTCTCCAGATAAAGTCCTCCAGTTCATCCAGGTTGTGTTCACAGAGTCATTATTCCTTTTAGTTGCATAATTTCCCCCTCGAATGTCTCCCACAGCTTGCTTAGCCACCCACCGATGGGCACTAGGTGGTTTCTCCTCGTTGCAGCTGTAAATCATGCTACAGAGCTCATAGGTGTGCCTGGCTTGTTCCTGTCACTGTCTGCATCTGGACGGTGTACATCTGGGAGTCTAACTGCTGCATCGTAAGGTGTTTCTGTTTCTAACTCCTAAGACATACTGGTTTTCATAGTGATGATACTATTTACAATCCCAAAGTGATTGTGTACAAGTTCTAATCTCCCTACAACCTCATCAGCATTTACTGTCTCTCGGGGTTTTTTTTTAGTGGTTGCCATACTTGGGGTGAGATGATGTCTTGATGTGCACCCCTTACAGCTATGGAGGAAGGGAGGAGCCTGGCTAAAAACTGCAGTTCCCTCAGGGAAGGAAGGGTATGAGGGGTTCCTTAAGCCCAGAGCAGTGAGCAGCATGGACATTGTACTGACTTCACAAGTTCCTTGCTTCAGTCTAATTGGAGTGTTGTGCTCTGTCCTGTATGGCGTAGTTAACCCTAGTGACACAAGAGTTAAGCACTGAGCCAATGGGGTGGGGGAATAAAAAGCCTGGTGGTTCGAGACTCCCCAGACCTCAATTTTTTCCACAAAGATTCCAGAGGACAGCTAGCAGACCAGTTTATTTTTTTGATGTCTGTATTTTCCATGATGATTACGGCCTGCCTTTATATTACAAAATAGCAATGTAATTTCCCCAAGTATTCCATTCTTGCAATGTAGAAGACTAGCAGAAGACCAGATGTGAACTCTTCACCTGAGAGATGTGTTGGGAGCAGAAAGGCAAGAAGCCCAGCTGTTGTAGGCCGACTGAGCGGAGAGTCAGGCCGTTGGCTCCTTACGGGGAAGAGGCCCTGGGCCTTGCTGCCCTGGTCTTGACCTTGTAGAAGGGTTCCAGCCCTGAGTGCGTGACAGGAGCCGCCCAGCCGGCCTTCTGCTCTGTCGACGGCCAGTCCCCTTTTCTCATGGCCTCACTTCCCCTGGGCTTGGTTTCTTTTCGCTGTTCCCCTATCCCACACTGTGGTTCTTGTTCTATTTCACTGGACCTCACTCTGTTCTCTCCAGTTTCTTTAGAAGAAACGTAAATAATAGCATAAAGAGAAGTTTGGCATGCCGCCACAGGTAACCAAATTGAGTGCAGTGACCCGAACAAGCAAATGTTGCAGCCTGCCCGGGCCTCCCAAAGACCAGGTGCTCTGCATGTGCCGGGCAGCATGGTGGGAACATGCAGGTGGCCGCATCAGACCCCGCATGGAAGGTGGCTGCTCGGGGACTGACACGCCAGGCACAGCATTCGGTTCCTGCCAACCAGGTGCCTCCCTCGTGGTCAGCAACACGCAAAGCGCTCCATGACTTTATTTCTTTACCATTTTCATAAGTGTGATACACCAGACTAGGCCATGGATAAGAGCACCGTGGCTGTATCCAGAGAATAGATTTTTCACTGTCGTCATTGCAAAATGTGTAGCTGAGGCATGTGGTGTATTAGATTTTAGTCGTCTACAGCACTGTCTATGCCCTCTTTATCTGAAAAAGAGATACGTGAAGGTGGGACTTGGCGTTATTATTACTCATGTTACTACTGAGGTGGCCTGACTTCCCGCTGGGGGGGTTAGGAGGGGGGCAGGAATCCTTGCTGTGCCCCAGAGAGGCTCTTGTTGATAAAGCTGAGATTTGGCGGCATGGCTTGGTGTCCAGCCTGGCGGCCGTGCAGCGGTGGGTGGAGAGCTGTTTTGTAGGGTCAAGAACAGTGTGGTTGACGATAGAAACGAGCAGGTTATTACAACCTGTCTAATTCTTTCATGGCCAGTGTTAGATCAAGACCACCTCTGCTCTTTCAGTCCCCAGGAAAGAGGGGACTTACTAGAAGTGGCCCTTTTTTGTGGAAGTTTTGTGTTTCACGATCCTATGGGCATTGGGACCCAGGGGGAAGATGACCAAGCAACAGCACAGATCCCAGCACGCCTCAGGTCACTGCTGACCAAAGCTCCAGGCTCAGTGCACTGGTTGTAGTATTTTCTTTATTACTGTGTTAGGTGGAGTAGGAAAACTTTCCCCACTGGTTTTTTGGTGATATTTTGAACACACGGGGTGCACACGTGCTCACCCAGAAAGAAGTTACGCAGACAATCAGGTGTCACTTTCCCCTGCTTCTTCCAAGTACAAGTTCACTCGTCATCCCTGGATGTGGCAGATAGGCATGCGTTTCTTTCAGGGCGTCTTTCTCATGGTTTTGTTGTTTTACGTTTCATTCTATTAGAATTCATTGGAGAGGGTGTTTATTAGGAGGTGACAGAGTCGGGGGGGGGGGGAGGTGGCAAGCAGTCAAACAGCAGCAGCTAACAGAAAGATTGGTGGTTCAGATCCACTTGGAGGCCGTGTGGGCGAAAGTCCTGGCGAGGGACTTCTGACAGATGACAGCCTCTGAGAACCCTCAGGGCTCCAACTGTGGGGTCACTGTGCACACAAATGAAGTCAGTGGAGACAGGTTTGGCCTTGTGCTGTATTTTGACTTGAAAATCTAAACTGGCTGTTTGTTGTTGTTATTTGTTTTTATCAAATAATTACAGTTGTCAGACACCATTGTAGTCCCTTCCCCAAGGATTCTCCCCCACCCCCCACTACCCCTGGCAACCCATGGCAGCTCATCCATTTTTATCTTTGTTATCATTATCTCTTCCAAAATAAACTTTGGAAATGTAGTTTGTTTCCAAAGTAATACTTGGAATGGTGGTTGGAAAGACATTAAATTTATATTTTAGTTTGGGGACAAAAATGGCAGGGTTATATCTCAGAGCAAAATTTTGGTGAGCAGGTAGAGTCTCTGACAGGTAGGTGGCCTTTAGGTGGTAGCCCTCTGGACAGTGCAGCTGCCTGAGAGGCCCAGAGCTTGTCAGCTTTTTGGTGTGTGGCTGATGGAATTGTCTAGCAGCACCCCTGCTGCCCTGTTAGCACTGCCCTGACAGGGCCTGTGACTTTGATAGTCAGACCTCTGTGGAGAATTGACCAATGCCACCACTGGTTACATTTTATTGTGAGGATGCATATCATTCTTTTACCACCATTTAATGTTTCCCTTCTGCACTGTAGCCTACACCATTTCAGAGGGGTACTATTCTCAAAGAAACATCTTCTCCCCCAAAAACCCTGGGCCCAAAGGGTGGAGGACATGACCTGGGGGCCACCACACCTGCCCTCTCCCCACTTCACCCCGAGGAAGAAGAGACGCCAGCTCCACCCCAGCCCAAGGCAGAGGTCCTGTGCCTCATCTGTCCAACTCCTCTTACCTGATTCTGACATCGCCAAGGCCATGCAGAACTCACAATTAGGGAGATTGTTAGGGAATTTAATAGGTTGCCCAAATTAGGATCAACAATCAGGATACTGTCTTCTTAGCCAAAGCCAAGCCTCTCTGGTTCTCAGCCTCTCAGCCTGATGGTCGGTACTTTGGCCTCATTCTCCATGGGGCAGGAAGCCAGACCACATGTCACTCTGTCCCACGTTCCCTAGTCTCAGGCTAGATAAGGAGAAGGGGCCCATAGTTCAGCGCTGGTCTCTGTGGCCTCCACCTCTTCAGACAAACAGACCTTCAACATGATCTTTCAAGGTTGTAGGGCTTCTCTTCTCCTGCTTCAGAAGTAGCTCATCAAAGATGGCTCACCCTCCTGTTGGAGGAGGTGGTAGCAAAACCTGATGCATCCCCGAGTATCCTGTCTTTGTGCTCCCACCCACTCGTTTGATGGGAGTTACTGAGCCCTGGAAGAAGAGCCGCTGAAAGACATTTCGCTCCACCACACCTCTTCTCCAGGAGAAGGACTGGGCTTCTAGTTTCTGTAAACACTCGAGGAAACTTACAGGAGGTCCCTAAGTCAGCATTGACTCGATGCCAGTGAGTTCGTGCTTCTTCCCAGCCACCAGTCGCATTTCCCTCTGGTTCTCAGCCTCGGGTCCTGTTGGCCTCTGCTGGGTTCCGTGGGCGGGGACGATGCCTCTGCTCTCTCATGCCACTGCCCTTCCCTGGGCCTGCATACTGCTCCACTGGCCGCCCTCTTCCTGAAGCCACAGACCCCCTCCCTGCTGCTGCTGCTGCTGCTGCTGCTGCTGCTGGCGGAGGAGCCCTGGTGCTGCAGTGGACACAGGTTGGGCCGCTTGGCGCCCTGGCACCACCAGCAGCTCCACCAGAGAAAGACCGGCCTTTCTACTCCCGAAAGCAGTTGTCGTCTCAGAAACCCCCCAGGGTGGGAGGATGTCACTGTGCTGGCAGGGAGTTTGGTTAGGAATTTGGCTTCCAAGATGTTCTCCCAGTGGAATGGCACAGCCAAACACCCCCCCCCCCACACACACACACACTGTCACACACCCTCTTCACAGTCATCTGTGGGATAGAGACGCTGGTGGCAGAGCCGTGCTAAGTCATCTCACCACAGGTGGTAACTGGCAGCGCCCGTCGCTCTCCCTTGGGGCTAGAGCTGCTGCCAGAGGGGTGTGCGCGGAAACAGTGCCGGGCGGGGCTTCAGCGGCCTGTTGGGGACCGCACGATGGGCCACGGTGGAGTGCAGTGTTTGACTGGAGCTTACAACTTTTCAGGAGCTCCCCACACTGTTTCTGCCACCACGCTGTCCCTCGGAATCCCTGCCACGTCACTGTCCTGCCCTCTGGCGTCCTGTGTTGTGCTGCTCCAGAGTCAGGCCGCAGCCGCATGTGGCCGGGTCTGTCCCCCTGGGAAGCGGCTTCCTGCAGTTCTGCTTCCCCAGGGCCGGCCGCACTGTCTTGAGATGGGCGCCACAGTAAAGACGCCTGGCGGCGTCCCAGAGTTGGGAGCGTGTGTGCCTTTGCCTTCGGATCCCAGTCTTCACGCACTTGGCGATCTGTCTTGTGTAAAGCACATTTTAAGGTGCTCACCCAGGCCTGGCTAACAAGTTGGCGAGTCAAGCTGCTCATATAAGAAGATTGTGTCCTGGGCTGAGCCCCGGTGGCGTAGTGGTTGTGCTCAGGACTGTGGCCCACTGGGATGGAGGTTCAATTCCGGCTCTACAGGAGCAAAGGCTGGGCCTCCTACTCCCACCACCAGAGGGCAGTGATGCCCCCCCACCAAAAAAAGAAGATTGTGCCCTTCCAAAGTTTATCAAAGCCCCTAATCTAAACTCAGTAAAGTTTTTAGGTTTTCTGGTTTGTATTTTTATTTCAGCGTTAAGTTGGTAAATGCACCCTCTTTGTCGGGATCTGCCAGAAGTCCCTGAGCCATCCCTCAACCCCACCAAGCGATTTGGGCCTCACAGCTGCCAGCAGGCAGCCCGGAAGTGGGGAAGCTGCCCCCGCAGGAGCTTTTTCTGCAGAGCGAGGCCTAGAGCTGAGCCACCAGCAAGCCCCGTGAAACTGGGTTATCGTGCAACCTTCTCGGGGCACGTTTGGCTTCTAAAGCGGTGGTGGAGCTCATCTGACATGACTCCTCTTTCATGCTCTTCAAGCACATCTGCCAGCCTCGCTCCTCCTCTGCTCCACGTGCCCTGAAGCCCGGCTCCTGGGTGCCAGAGGGACACCCAGGAGGGGCCTCCTCATGGGTGTTGACTCTGACTTCTGTGCACAGAGTGGAGGCCA
>PVJH01024920.1:0-16400 GCA_004026705.1 Nesogale talazaci | reverse complement strand
GCCCTTGACCAGTGAGTGCAGAACACAGTGTGAGTTTGGCTTATTTTTCTAATCTCTTGTGGCTGTGAAAAGTGCCGAAGGCATCTTCCGGGACCCAGCACCATTGCCCTACAGTGTGAGTGAGAGCAGTGGAGTCTGTCCACCCACAGGTGGCCTCTCTCAGCACCGGGCATCCCTCCGAGGTCCTCTGAGGCAGGCATGTCCATTTTAGAACTGAGGGACTTGTCAGCTTGTTCAGAGTCACACAGCCACGGCGTGAACACACTGGATTGTAAGTCGTGGTATTCTGTGTACAGCCTCACTCACTATGGTTGGGTGTCCGTCTGGCTTCTGTTGAAGCTGGTGTGTGTAGTTGAGATTCCGGCTCTGTGGTGCTGCGGCAGAAATGGTCAGTGGTAGGTAGGAGAGAGGTGGATCATTTGAACCTGCCGCCCCCCACCCTCACAAGTACTCCCAGCATTTCAGTTGCCCGCGTTGGGGTGTCCACTGTATCTCCCCATGGATTCTCTGCCCCAGCGCCCTGCACCATTGACTAGGGGCCTGGCACGGGGAGATTTTTATCAACTGGCACATTTGGTTTGGGACTAGGCTTTCTGGGTCCAGAACTGTTGGGTTGTGTGGCTTTGTCACAATAGAACCCCAAATGGATGTTGGGAGTCATGATTCTGGTTCATTAATGTCCCCTTGGGATGTGTCCTTTCTCTCCTTTCTTGCCGATCCTGACGAAGCGTCTACACGCCTATGGTGGGCCCTCATCTCTGGAGCCCTGGTGGTATCATGGGTTATACATTGGACTGCTAGCCACAAGGTCGGCAGTTCAAACCCAATGGATATCCCTGAGAAGAAAAATGAGACCTTCAACTCCCATAAAGATGTACAGCCTCAGAAACCCCAGGGGGCAGTTCTGTTCCACAGGGTCATTGGGGGACAAGTCACTAGGGGTTGGAATCCGCGCGGTGGCCCTGAGCTTGGCTCCAAGTTTCTCCTGCTGCCATGGAGAGCACCCACTGTGCCTCATGGAGCACCCGGGCTGGACAGCCTGCTGCCCGCAGAGACACTGGTGGGAGAGGAGCCTCCATGAACAGAGCCATTCTCCGACAGCAGCAGGTGTTCTCAGACGGCTGTGCCCGCACATACTGTATCTATAGCGAAATACTCAAGATGTTGTTGGGGGTCTTTTTTACCTTTTTTTTCTAATCATTTTACTGATTAGAACCCATACAACCATCCATTGGGTGCCAAGCACATGTGTGCATTCGTTGCCATCACCATCCTCAAGACATTTCCTTTCCACTTAAGTCCTTCGTATTAGCTCCTCATAGTTCCCCTCCCTCCCTGCTACCCCCTTCATGAACTGTCGATAATTTATAAATTATTATTTTGTCATATCGTACACTGTCCGATGTCTTTCTTCACCCACTTCCCTATTGTCCGTACCCCAGCGAGGGGGTTGTATGGTTTTCTCCCTTTTATTCCACCTTCCCTCCACTCTCCAGTATCACCCCTCTCACCACTGGTCCTGAAGGGGTCATCTGTTCTGGATTCCCCATGTTTCCAGTTCCTAACTGTACCAGTGTCCATCCTCTGGTCTAGCTGGACTTGTAAGGTAGAACTAGGTAGCGAGAGGGGGGCGGTGCCCAAGAAGCTTTTAAGAACTAGAAGAAAGTTGCATATTTCACTGTTGCTTTATTCTGGCTCATCTCCTCCCCACTACCCTTCTGTAAGGGGATGTCGCTTCACCTACAGATGGGCTTTAGGTCCCCAATCTATACTTCCCTCATTTATATGATATGATTTTTAGTTCTTTGTTGCCACTTAAGATGTTTTTAAAGCGCTAAGCCCTGGTAGTGTAGTAGTTGTGCACAGGACTGCGGCCCACTGGGTTGGTGGTTCAAATCCAGCAGCAGGTCTCCGGGAGCAAGGCTGGGCCACCTACTCCCACCAGGGCAGTGATGCCACCAAAAAAAATGTTTTTAAAGCAACTGCATTTTTTTTTGGTTAATTGTTTTACAGAAAGGATAGTTTACCAACCTAAGCCAAGAGTCCCCCTCAAAGGCTAAGAAAAATCATGTGTGTGCTGTCCTTAGATTCCTGATTCTGCTGCTATGGCAGTGAGCCCGTTGTTGGGCTGGTGGAAGGACGAGGGCTGGATCTGTCTGTCAGTGGGCCCAAGCACTGTGGCCTGTAGGTGGGGGCCACCCCAGTTCCAGTGCTTTAGCTAGCATCTCACTAAGAGAATGCAAATTTGGTTCCCTTAGAAAATGTCTTGAGAGATGAGGTGGTTTTATTTTTTTGGCATCACTGGTGGTCGTGGGAGCTACCAAGCCTTGGCTGCTCCTGGATTTGAACCACCAAGCCAGTGGGCCGCAGTCCCGCCCTCAACCACTATGCCACCAGGACTCAGCAGGGAGATGAGTTTTATAAGCCATTAACCCAGGCTGCCCCTAAGGCTTCTGAGGAGTAGCTCTGGGCGTCCCTGGGTGTGGCCTGGAGCTGAAGCCCCCACTGCAATAGAGCCGAGAGGTGCACTCACGTGGGGCGCAGTTGCTGTTCTGTGGGGCCTGCCATTTGAAAGGCATAACTACGCACTGAGCATCCGCCAAGTCCGCTGGAGTGTGGGGTGTTTACAGACATACTGAGGGTCTTATGGGGCCTCCACCAAGGTGGCACCCCGGACACCCTTAGCCCCGTGCTCCCTGTTCTCTTGGCAGGCCAGGACCAAGGCAGCGAAGAATGTGAAGTTTGTTGTGTGTTCCTACCCCAGGCCTGGACTCCTTTCCACCCTTTGTTGATTTCCTTTCAGTCTCCCTTCTCCTCTGATAGCTGTGCCTCCCACTGTCAAGTGGCTCCAGCTCAAGAAGACCCCATGGGGTGAGCAGGCTTGCCCGAGGGTCCCCTGGTGTGTCATCTTCAGGGAGCAGGGAGCCACCTTTGGCCGTGTACTGGCCTGCTGTGCCCCCAGGGTTCCTGTCTTGCTGGTGGGTCAGGATTCGTGGACCCCGAGGCTGAGTAAGAACCCGGACTGTTGGGAGAGCGGAATCTGGTTTCCGGGCCGGAGACGCCTCGCCTTCCCTCCTGGGGCTCTGTTGGTTGCCCTGAAGGCTCTGTGCCAGTCGGTGGTGAATTGGTGAGGTGCTCAGGGTCATGGCTCAGCCTGCGCCCCTCCAGATGGGCCCACAGCGTTCCGGCACCCAGGCCCCTGAGGCTGGTGAGGGTGCTCAGCAGTCCATCTGCCAGAGGGCCAAGCTTCTGGACTCCCTGTCTGTGGGCAGAAAGAAAGAAAGAAGTCTGTGGAGGCTGAGTTCATGTGGAGACGCCACGTGGACCTGCCGGAAACCAAAGTGGCAAACCTAGTGCCCAGAATTCAAGCTCTCACACATCTGTTTCAGATGAAGTTGCTGTTTTTCTAGTTGATGTGAATATTTCTCAAGAAACCAAAAGCTCGAGTCCAATCCTGTTTGTCCTTAAGAGTTACCAAGATCTGCCGTTTGACATCCTTTTGCTGAGTGTGCCATCGCCTATTCGATCAAATGGGTTTTCTTCATTGTGAGGAATGGGCTTTTTCGGGGAGTGTGTGCTGCCCCCATGGAGCTGGCCCTTCTACATTGTAACAGGCCCGCTCATTCCAACCCAAACATTGCCTGCAGAGAGGAGACTTGGACTTGGCTCTCCTCTTTGACCGCAGTGTTATTCTCAGGGAGGTGGGTTAGATTTTCTTCAACAGTCGTTTAGACTGATGACCTTCAGAACTTCCCAGGAAGGAAAACAAAGCCCAAAGCCAGTATTTGCCGCAAGCAGTACTGTTAGGGACAGGCAGCGAGAAACTGCTGTCTGCCCTGCACCCTTAGAGTGAGCTGCCCCTGGCAAGGGCTTGATTAGCAACTGGTTTCTCAGGTGTGATGGCCACAGACCAGGAAGGAAAGTCGCTTGTGAACACAGGTAAGGAAGCCATGACTTTAGGCCTGATAAAGGAAGCTTTGCACCTTAACTTTTTTATTAGTCTTCACAATTTTTTTTTATTTTTCATCGTTGGCTGCTTCTTTTTCTCAGCCTTTCACTAGTAGGTCTAAGACAAAGCCAAGTCTGTAAGTTGTTGACGACTGAGCATGGAGAGGTGGAGGTCGCAGCTGCCCCCATCTGATGGTGGAATTTGGTCTTGGGGCTGTCAGACAGTGAGGGGTCTGACAGCGCATGTTTGTCTCCACAGCGACCCAGCCATGAAGCAGTTCCTGCTCTACTTGGACGAGTCAAACGCCCTGGGGAAGAAGTTCATCCTTCAGGACATTGACGACACACACGTCTTCGTGGTAGCAGAGCTGGTCAGTGTGCTCCAGGAGCGAGTAGGGGAGCTCATGGACCAGAACGCCTTCTCTCTCACCCAGAAGTGAGAATCCTTGATCCCAACCACCCAGAGATCTTCAACCGGAGAAACACACCATCACCGATCCGGGTCCTTTGTTACTGACTAGACCTCCCTAGGGGCGGGCCACAGGAACGACCATGGGGTCACGGATCCAGAAACAGCCCCTGCATGGACTTGTTGTACCTTAGATTTAAAAAAGGAAAAGAAAATGCTTAAGTACTTGCCTGTGATTGGGATTTTATTATCATTTATTAAAATGCAAATGTGAAAAAAAACAGTTTTTGTACCTTTTTCCTATCAATTTAAGACATCAAGGGACTGAGCCCCGGTGGCGTAGTGGTTGTGCACGGGACTGCGGCCCACTGGGACGGAGGTTCAATTCCAGCGGTGGGACTGGGCCTCCTACTCCCACCACCGGAGAGCAGTGATGCCCAAAAACAAAACAAACAAACAAAAAAAACCCAAGACATCAAGAAAATAATTGAATGTGCTCTCAAATGATGGGGCTAACCTAGGTCTTCCTTTTGTTTTTTCTTGTAGAATATGGATATTCTTGTTTTGTTTTCATTCTACCCCAGAGATACGGGTGTGAGAAATATACCAGAAAGGGAACCTTGATGATACTTATGTCTCCAGAATACAAGTCACGCATTAGCCAGTTCTCCTGGGGAAGAGAGCATGTAATGTCATGTTTCACCAAAGATGATTCAAACGCTGTTGGAACCAGCTATCAACGTGGAGCTGCCTGATGCAGGACAGGCTGTGGAAACACAGGATGGCTCTGCTGCTCTCAGCTGGATCTTAGCTGAAAGCAGAGAGGCCCAGAAAGACGCTTAGCTGGCTGTGTCATGCTGCCTGTGCAAAAGTACTGAATTGAGCAAGTCAACAAGCTGGGGAACATTGTGAAGAATGTGATGACCAGCACGCTTAGGCTCTAGAGAATCTGGACCTAGGCCACGAGGTAGTTGTTCAAGTGTCACAAAGGGGTCCCGTGTGGTTTAAGATCAGGAAAAGGGGGTGTTGGGTGTGCCCCTTTGAGGAACATACTCATTCAACCGCTTTGAGGCGGCATCGTGCCGTGGGCGTGCTCGGCCAGTCCGTGTGCTGTGCCACACGCTCTAAAAGACATGCAGCAGCGAGCTGCGATGAAGACCCATCAGCAACTGCTGAATGTCATGGCACCGCTTTGCGTGCCTAACGTGGAGAGGGTTTGATGCACTTACCGATGAAAACCCATGGCTGCATTTCAGGTTCCCAAACTTACTTGGGCCACCACCCCTTTTACAGAAAAAGTTATTAGGCCTCCTCTCCCCCAGCAATTCTAAACTTAAGTAGCATCGCCCACGATCCAAGATCAAGTGCAGGCGTCTGCTTTTGCAGTGCCCCAGGGCAGTGGGAGGTGGAGAAGCGACGGTGTCACCCACTTTGGGAACACGGCACTACTGCCTTCAGTGTGTGGATTTCACCTCCAGACGAAATCCTCACAACGGAACCTGTAAGCAACAGCATGATAAACAGAGAAGAGGAGCGTCACTAGGAACTTCCACTTGGATCCACGATCCCCACTCACCGAGCAGCAGTCACGAAATCAAGTGATGTGCTAGAGTGAGCAAATCTGTTACCAAAGACCTCTTCAAAGCACAGGAAAGCACAGGAAGTCTCTGAGGGCTAAGGTGGTGCTTTGAGTCACCCCTCTGAAAAACTCGACAGTGAGTAAGCAGAGCAGAGAAGCATAGATCCCCTGGAAGCGTGCCGGTGGTGAGTATTGGACACACTGCCCTGCCACAGCATGGAGTCCTGATGACCCAGTGGTTACAAATTAGGTTGTAACCCGCAACTTAAGTAATTTGAAACCACCAGCCCATCTAAGGGAGAAAGATGGGGCTTTTACGCCCATAAAAAGTTCCAGCCTCGGGCTGAGCCCCGGTGGCATAGGGGTTCTGTGCGAGAGTGCGGCCCACAGGGTTAGCAGTTCAAATCCAGCAGCAGCTCTCCAGGAGCAAGGCTGGCCCTCCTACTCCCACCAGGAAGCAGTGATGCCCACACACACACACAAGTTCCAGCCTCAGGAATGCACAGGGGTCACTGTTACAGAGTCAGCATCAACTCAGTGGCATTGCGTTTTGAGTTGAGCCAGAAGAATGAACAGATCTGTGTTGGAAACCAACCGCTCCCTTGTGAGAGTGGCAAGACTGAGTGAGGGTACCCTGCTCAGCAGAGTCGTGCATACAGGAAGGCCGTCAGCCTGATGGATTGACACAGCGGCTGCCACACGGGACTCAAGGATAGCAAAGATGGTTAGGGTGTCACAGTGCCAAGCGGCCCTACTCCACCCTGAGACAGGCTGCTGCCATGAGTCAGAACTGAGGAAGCAACAACGTGGCCCCGGCAGCCTCGAGATAACCCTTCCTCAGGGTAGCACAGCCAGACGAGAAGCATACACACTGCACCTGGAGTGTACCTGTTCAGACGGCCAAGCATTCTTTTATTAAGAAATCAGGTTCATTTGGATCCAAAACAACCACACCGATGTGCACAAGGAGGGGTCTGAGGGGAAACCCAAAGCCCACCTGTAGACAATTGATGGACCCTTACAGAAGGGTCCTAAGGAAGGGCTAGCCAGCCAGGGTGCCCTTTAGCACTGACAGAGCACACAACATTCCTCTAGACCAGGGGTCCTCAAACTGTGGCCCGCAGACCACATGTGGCCCGCCGAGGGCATTTATCCAGCCTGCCGGGTGTTTTTGCCGCCGCTGCCTGTCCTGCTGAGCAGCCGGCTCATCCCGTGCTCACAGTGAATTTGCTCATAGTTTTTTGGTTATTTAAAAAAAAAAAAAAAAAGATGGTCCGGCCCTCCAATGGTCTGAGGAACAGGAAACTGGCCCTTTGTTTTAACAGTCTGCTCTAGTTCTTTTGTGCTGTCTGCCCCCCCCCCACCCCCATGACACTCTCTCTCTCTCTCTCTCTCTCTCTCTCTCTCTCTCTCTCTCTCTCTCTCTCTCTCCCCAGCTCTGCCTTACAAACAGGGCTAGACCGAAGCATGTACAGTGATTCAGATAAGAGCTCAGACAGTCAAAATCCAGGACAGATGAACCCCTCAGGAACAGTAATGGGACTAGTGATACCATGAGGGGAGGGTGAGGAAAGGGGGAATCATTGCAATGATGAACATATAACACACAATCCAGGTGGATGAACAACAGAAACGTGAAGGGAGACAACAGACGGTGTAAGATGGAAATAACTATATAAAGGGCTCACGGGAGGGAGGGAAAAAAGAGTTACTATCAAAGGCTCTGAAAGAAAACGCTTTGAAAATGATGGCAACATATGCACAAATGCGATGGATAAAATGGATTATTATAAGAGCTGTAAGAGGTCTCAGTAAAATAACTTAAAATGGGAAATCAGTTTATATGCCCCCTTTTTCCTACAAGAATCCCTATTTAGACGAAAATTTTGAAAAAGTCGGGGCTGCCTGGGCACGGCAGCAGCCTCTGGACAAACCCTTAACAGACAGAGCGTGGCAAGAGGGCTGGGGCCCTGCAGTGGGAATGTTCCCAGGGGCAAAGAATTTCATGGTGTGAGGAGGAATTGTGTCCTACCCAGCTTCCCGTCTCTGCAGAGCCTCTGTGTACTGTGTTTGCTCACTTCATGCCTGACTGATGCTGGGAACGATTTCAGCGCTATTTGTCCTGTCCCCTTCCTCCGCCCACTCCGCTCCAGTTCCCACACAACAGTGCCCCTGCTTTGAGGGGGTGCTGGTACATCGGGGGGAAGTGCGTTTCTTCAGAATTCCCAGCTGTAGGGAAATACTACTGGATCTTGTACATTTTTTTTACATATCTCAGGTACTTGTCAACGAATACCATTTGTTTGGGGGTGGGTATTTCTACTAGTTTAAGGGGAACATTTTATTAAGACTTAAGACAAAGAACATCCAAATGAGGGAGGTAAGTAGCACAAGACCAAGACGGTGTCCGAGGATTCAGGCAGGATGCCAGATACATCAGACACGATCACACGCTTACGATAGGCCAGCGCAGTGACGGGTGGGGACGACAACAGAAAGGGACCGTGATCGGGACAGTTGCATTGGGTTAGCAAGAGCTTACAAGATTGGTTCAGGCCTTTCTGACCAAGGCAGACAAGGCTTGACTGATAGCACGACTCAGGGCTGTTGACTCCCTCTCCATCAAGGACACGCACGCCCAGGCGAACTCCTCCGGGAGACTGCCCCTCTCCAGGCTGGCAGGAGACAGTGGAAGCAATCCACTTCCCAATGCATACACCCTTTCCTACCAACATGGGCTTTAGGGAAGGTTTCTCTTAGAATTCCAGTATTAAAGAGGAGTGGAGGAACGGATCTTGCATCCAGAGCACAGAGAGAGCTAAGAAAGGGGACTCTCCGCCATGGTCATTCTTGTGGAAAGCCTGCTGGGCAATGCCGAGCTCTTTGGAGACCCCTGTGGCAAGGAAAGGCAACTGGACCCTGATTGTTGCCTTCTCCAACCCTGAAAGTTCCCAGATGCTGCCCCAGGGGCCTGGTGCTGCCATCGCTCGACCTACTGCACTTGTATCTCCAGAACAGCAGGTGTTGGGCGCTTGACCCTGGAAAAGTTGCAGCAGCGTTGGGTTCTGAAAATGGGGTTGTTGCCGCAAAACTGATGTCAGCTGAGAAGTGGAGTCATGTTCTGTCTCCACGTCACTCCCCACGTGTCTAATGCCCCAACGTGGCCCCCATGTCATGGCAGCCCTCTCTTCTACCACCACAGAACCCGCATCACATGCGTTGGGGTAACGGTAGCCCACCTCCCAGAGCTTGCCCTGCTCAGAGATGCCACCCACCTGCCACCTTCCCCAGGTGGGAACCACAGCCCCGTATGGTACCCTTCCCCCTCTCGTTCAACCACCCCACCTACCCGACCTCACCAGCACCTTTGGGCCCTTTTCTGATTTCCCTCTACTCACCCATGACCTTGTTTCTGCCCACCATCACTGGATTGTGACATTGTGAACAAACACGCTCCTCAGCCAATCAATCAGCCACCATCCCTCGTGTGCGGCCCAGTCATCCCTGGGACCTCCAAAATAGACATCAGGGCCCAGACCATTGGAGGTGCCACTCAAGATTATTTTCAAAGTTGTCAACATAAGGCATACTATCAGACAACATAATTGAGAGTAAAGGGCAGTGTGGTAGTCACATCATTTCATGTCAACTTTGAAGATATATAAACGTGTCGGGGTGATGTTCAACTTGTCAATCTTTAGATTCAGGCGGTCACAGCCTGAAGGAGTCTCCTGGTGGGCGTGACCCTGGGAACCTTCCCCCACTCCTCAGCCTTCACCTTCCTGCTGGCTGAACCTTATTATTGCCAGAGCCCTGTGGTGGCACCACTGCCATCATAAGTACACGGCTCTGCACCCACTGGCTTGTCGTCGCTGTGACTGCGTGAATCTAAAGAAGGCCATTAGGGTGTCGGACTTTCTTACTCATATGTGAGCGTCTCTGCACTTGTTCCTCTAGTCAACCTGTCCCAACACAGAGGATTACTGCACACAGAGGTGGTTTTTCACAACCCCCCAAAATACTGAAAGGGTGGTAATAACATTGATTTTTCTTACGGTTTAAAGAATCAGCTTAAAGAAGGGAGAGGACCTGTCTTAACCTACCCCTGACAGAAATGGACCATCTCAAATGGCATAAAAGCCCTGTCTCATTTGCAGCAAAGCTGACCCTGCAATTCGAATGTGGTCACTGAGTAAGCTCGGTAAAGTACTGATCCCGTTAGCGGGTGTCCCCAAGAGGCTCAGACAGCTAATGTGCTGCCCAGTGACCACCAAGCTTGAGGACTCAGGACTCCCAGAGGCTCTCAAAAGAAAAGCCTTCTGGTCTACTCTTGAAAACAATCGGCTGTTGCCATTCCACGGATCACAGCCCTACACGTACAATCTGAGTGGTCTTGGGTTGGAGCCCACTTGAGGGCAACCCGGGTGGTGATTCCCAAATAAGCAGTGGGTAAGAGCACCAACAGGGCCCCGGCCCAGCCACCCTGCTTCCTAGCTCTGGGCTCTTAGACCAGACCCTGGACTTCTCCGCCTCAGACCTCGTCCGTGACCAACAGGGACACCCGTTCTCGGGCGTGTGGAGGCTTGTCCATTGTGTGAGTCCGGGTAAACTAGTGAAACAGATTCACAGACATGCATATGGATATAAGGAAAAGGTTTATATACAAGGAATGGGACATTGAGAAAGCTTTCCAGCCCAGTCTAGTTCAAAGTCAAAAGTCCGATATTAACCCATATGCCTGATACCAGTCTATAATGTCTCCTTCCGACTCACGAAGTCACAGGCCAGTGGGTGCAGAGTCTCACAGTGATGAAATAACAAAAATAACTTTATGGATGGGGGTTACCACAACATGAGGAACTATATTTTTAAAGGGTCTTGGCATTAGGAAGGTTGGGAACCACTAATCTCTGGAGTTCCACCAGTCACTATTGAGAGTCTGGAACAGAGTTCTTGAGATGTCATCTATTTCCATTAAAACCAGGCCATTCTGGGCTGAGCTCCGGTGGCGTAGTGGTTGTGCGCGGGACAGCGGCACACTGGGATGGAGGTTCAATTCCAGCTCCACAGGGGCAAAGGCTGGGCCTCCTACTCCCACCATCTGGGCAGTGAGGCCCTTAAAAAAAAAACAAAAAACCAGGCCATTCTTCTCATAGTTCTCAGATACTGGCTGAAAATCTGGGTCCATTTTTATTTATTTATTTATTTTAGGCATCACTGCCCTCACTTTCCTCTCTCTGCCATATATCGGGAGAGACCAGTCCCTGCAGAAGGACATCTCATTCCCTGCCATCGAGTCCATGCCAACAGAGCAACCCTGTGGGACAGGGTAGGACTGCCCCTGTGAGTTTCTGAGATTGTAAGTGTTGATGGGCTAACAAACCTGGTCTTTCTCCAGGGAGCTGGTGGTTTTGAACTTCAGACCTTGCAAATCACAGTCCAACAGGTAACCACTGCACCACCAGGACATCATGCTTGGTACAGTAGAGGGGCAGTGAAAAATAGTGTGTCAGTCTGCATTGACTAGAGACACTCATATATCCAAAGACACTCAAATATATATGTAAGAGAGAATTTTATATCAAGAAGTAATTATGCATTCACAAAGCACCCCAGCCCAGCCAGATCAAGTCCATAAGTCTGATATTAGCCCATGGATTCCTCTTCAGTCTCACGCAGCACACGCAATGATGCCGTAGGCAGGAAGATCACAGGCTGGTGGGTGGAAGTCCTGTGGGTCCAAGGGCAGTGGACGCATCTCCAGGGCACTGGCTGCCATCAGCGTGGCTCCATGTGGGTGGTCAAGAGGAATGTCAAGCAGAGAAAGAGAGTGTTTCCCAGCTCCAGGATGAAAGAGAAGTCCCAGAATCCTCAGGAGAAGGCCATGGCCTCAAGGAGGGATCACCAGACTGACCTGCCTGAAAGGCTAGACTCCGCCCCTTCATTCTCATTTATCAAGTTGACATGAAACTGTTTAACACAGAGGGAGGCCCTCAGCGAGATCAACACAGTGGCTGCAACAGTGACCTCAAGCAGTGGTGGGATTCTGCTGGTTGGAGTCATTTCAGCAGAACTGACCCCATCCAGGGTAAAGACGGGAGGAAGACTTAGATAGAAATAGAGAGGCGACACGTGTCATAGTTCAAGTACTCAGCTGTGTCTGGAAGGAACGTGACAATAAAAGGAGTGAAAAACTAGAAATAAGACGACCACCTCAAACAAATGCAAAAGGCACAAAATACTAGGACTTTGCAACTTAGTGTAATGGAGCAAAACAAGAGGATTCCAATAATGGAATCAGGAACCAGTGGCCTTGATCGATCTCTCCAGATCAAAATGCAAGAAGACTGGTTTATCAAAATGACCTCAAACCCTGAGATATTCTAAGAATATTCTGGAACAGCATCAAAAGATGCAGCACACGCCTGATAAATATCTCGGAACAGGAAGAAGAAATAACAGCTACTGAGAAAACAGTCAATGAACTATTAAGGGGGAACTTCCCTGACATCATGTCCGACCTAGAACGACTCTGCAGAAAGTCCGTAGAACACCAACAGAACGGACCCCGAAAGGAAATCGCCTCAACACTCAGTAACCAGACTTTCTCATATCAGTGATAAGGAAATAATCCTGAAGCCTTCGGGACAAAAAAATAAAAAAAAGATCAATTACATACAAAGGTCAGGTGATCGGGATAATTTCAGATTTTTCCATCAAAACCAATCAGGCCAAAAGGCAAGGGAATGATATATTTAATATACTGATAGAAAAATATTGCCAACCAAGGATGCTAAACCAGTAAAATTATTCCTCAAAGATGAGGGAGAAATAAAAACATTAGCAGACAAGTGAAAACTAGAGGAATTTATATAAACCACAAGCACCTTTACAAAAAAATATTTAAAGGAATTCTGTGGACAGAAAGTCTATAGCAACAACAGATAGCAACTAAGAATACATTTTTTAAATATTTTTGTTTTGTTTTTGTGCATGTGTGTGGCATCACTCTTTTAATTATTATGGGGAAAAATTATTGTACTGAAATCATAATAAAAGTGAAGTGGAACCAGATCTAACAAGGAATCATAGACAACATTCTGCTACAAAAATAAAAGCAGGGCTGAGCCCCGGTGGCGTAGTGGTTGTGCATGGGACTGCGGCCCACTGGGACGGAGGTTCAATTCCAGCAGTGGGGCTGGGCCTCCTACTCCCACCACTGGAGAGCAGTGATGCTCAAAAAAACCCCCAAAGAACAAAAAAACAAAACAAAACAAAAAAAAAATAAAAGCAAACAAATAAGATCAGAGGGGAAGAGTAGGCAATAAATAGTGTAACAGTGGAGATAGCAAATCATTCACGATATAAATAAGCCACTTTGAAACTGGAAAGAAAAGCACAAAACATGAATGAAGACATCAATGAGGTATCACCTCATACTCACACTTAAATAGAAAAAACAAATGCTGGAGAGGATGTGGGTGATTGGAATGCTTCTGCATTGCTGGTGGAGTATGGAATTGCACAACCATTATGAAATTAGTATGGAATTTCCTTAAACAGATGCACAGCTAAGCACCTTTTGATCCAGCAATTTCTTTCCTGGGTACAAACCCTAAAGAAATAAAGAACACAACACGAACAGGCATGTGTACATCTGCATTTATTACAGCAATTTACACAAGAGCAAAAAACATGGAAACAACCAAAGCCTCAACTCTTGAGGAATGGATAAGCATGTCCTGCTACAGGCATACTATGGGATTTCGTGCATCAGTAAAAAACAATGACAGCTCTCTAAAACACACTGCAAGACATGGACAGAAGTAGCGAACACTATTCTTTTTTTTTGGGGGGGGGGGCATCACTGCCCTGGTGGTGGGAGTAGGAGGCCCTGCCTTGCTCCTGGAGAGCTGCTGCTGGACTTGAACCTCTAACCCACAACCTACGCCACTGGGGCTCAGTCCTGCGAACACTATTCTTAATGAACTCAATCTTACAAAGATAAACACTAAATGTTAACATTGATATAAGAGGGACAAAAAATGGAAGGCTAAACATGAAAAAAAATTAATAAAAATTGCTTCACGGGGAAAAAAATACCTTCCAGATTCCTTACCTCTCCTATCTAAATATCGGTCTGAGTGGCTAGGAAAAAGGAGGAAGTGTAAAACTGGAGTCTTTAATGGCATACAGGTTCATTGCAAAATTTTTTAAAAAAGAACTAATACCTAATTTTTGCTGAGTTGGGTGATCCAGTTATTAACATGACACTTGTAATCAGGGATCTCTATAAGACAGAAATCACGAATTTATATTCCTTTACTCCTTTTTAACACTTATCTGCACAACAGTATTCTGAGCTCCCAAAAGAATATTCATTCTGGGGCTGAGCCCCGGTGGCATAGTGGTTGTGTGTCGGACTGCGGCCCACTGGGATGGAGGTTCAATTCCAGCAGCGGCTTCACAGGAGCAAAGGCTGGGCCTTCTACTCCCACCACCAGAGGGCAGGGATGCTCCCTCCCCCCCAAAAAAGAATATTCATTCTGTCCATAGGTATAAACACGGAACTATGTTTGAAATATTTCCTTACCCATTTCATAAAACTCATTATATTTTTTATGAAATACTACATTTTATTCCCTTGCATTTGTTACTTCAGTAAACAAACTCACAAAGCACAGATAAAAGCGCCAAACAATGGAGGGTACCATGCTATCATGCGTTTCAGCTTTCTGTGATGCCCCAGATTCTCAGAAGATATTCTGAGTGAACTGCAACTCATGAGAGTGCTCCAAGAGCGACAAAACCTTGTCGGAACAACTGCTGCAAGCTCCGCAAAAGCAGAGAGGGGCTCTCCACAGATGAACACCGCACGTTCAGAGAAGAGAAGCCGCCTGTTTCTAATACAGCGAGCACGAGATTGGCCCCCCTCGAAACTGGAACGAGACCCTCCTCCCACAGGGAAAAGATGCTTACGCGTAAGTCACACAGCCGGTGAGGCTCAGATAAAAGTGAAGAATATTGCAGGAGAGGACAGCACCCAAGAAGCAGTGGGGAATCCTTTGCTCTCTGGTGATCGGGCCGGCTTTAGGTGGTTCTCTGCCTCAACTGGGAGCTACACTATCTGTGAGCCAGCCCATGGATCATGTTGCTGGAGCGTGAGGCTCCAGCGTGAGGCTTCTCGGAGGTCTGCTTTTCCGCACTGCGGGTGTACACATCGCTCCACTTTGAGGCTGGTGTACCCTGCCCCCTTGCACTGCTTGCATTAGGCGCCCCCTCAGGACCTGCTTCCCTAAGCAAGAAGCTACTGACCGCTGTTTGCTGCCTGTGGGCAGACTCCGCTTGCCTTGCCCGAGGGAGGACTCCACTCCCTGCTTCCTTGACATTGAACCTGACAGCCCAGGTGAGTTGAAGGACTTCCAGTATAATAACTGAACCCTCTGGACTGTTGTGTGGACTAATTAGCCATCACATTCCTTCTCATGATATAAACCTATACATGTATAAAATGAAATAAATATACATTTAAATATGCATATTAAATAATACGGAAAGTTTAAAAAAATAATTTTACAAATCTTATAACAAGCCATCATGCACTGGTATTAAGCACACTTGTACCTATGTTGCCATCAACATTTCCAAAACAATTATTTCCTCTTTTGTCCCCCCTCCATCCCCCATCCTTCCACCCTCATGAAACCTTGATCAATTAGATATTATTATTGGTCTTTCTTGTATTACACTGTCCATTGTCTCCCTTCACCCACCTTTCTGTAATTCATGGGTTCCCCCTTCCCACTCCTTCTCCCCCCTGCCCCTCCACCCTTATGCTATTGCTACTCCCACTACTGTTCCTGAGGTTTTTATCTGTCCTGGATTCCATATGTCTAGAGCTCTTATTTGTACCAGTGCCTGTACTCCGGTCTAGTCATATTTGCAAGGTCGAACAGGGTCAGGGTGGTAGTGGTGGTGAAGCATTCAGAAACTAGAGCAATGATGTGTTTTGTCTGCTGCACCCTGGTCAAGTCATCCCTTCCTTGTAACCCTTTTGTGAAATATGGAGTTATCTTAAATGACAGCTCTATTTTTTTTGGGGGGGGTGTCAGGTATTTAATGTTTTCATTAATATTGTAGTATAACAATCTAGTTTGTGTACCTCTCTTATTGTTCTTATTTAAGTATTAACTGTAGGAAATAACAACCTCTAAGTACCATATATACTCAAGGACAAGCCAACCTGAATATCCATCAAGACACCTAATTTTACCACAAAAACTGTATTAAAAATGTGCTGGAAAAACTCGGCTCACACACGACTATATACGGTCTATCCTGTTTTATCCTTAAAATGGCCGTTAAGGCAGCAAACAGAGTGTTAGGTTGTTTGAATCCCAGCTCTGGTCCCAAACACAGGACCAGTTGTAAGGAAGACCCAGGACGGGGCAGTGGTTTCTTCTG
>PVJH01024919.1:0-32369 GCA_004026705.1 Nesogale talazaci | reverse complement strand
CTCTCTTCCTAGGACAGTGGAGCTTGATAAGAATAAATACTTTGCCACAGAGGGTCACAGGGAGTACCTCATCAAAAGCAGTTCTCTTTCCCCATGGGCCAGTCTGCTTTTGTATTTCCAACATGGCATTTCCCCCCTTTGTTTTCCCAATAAAACCCAAACTATGTAAAGCCCTATAGCCGTGAATAATTACAAATGGAAATGTTTGCTTGGATTATTCCCTTCCCCCAAAATCTGTATGAGATCTTTAAGAGCCTAGGAGCCCTGGTGTTAGAGTGGGTTACATATTGGGCTACTAACCCCAAGGTTAGCAGTTCAAAACCTACAGCTGCTGATTGGGAAAAAGGGGGACCCTTTCTACTCCTGTAAAGATTTACAGTCTCAAACACACATGGAGGCAGTTCTACCCTGTTTTATAAGATCACAATTTTTTGGAAGAGATTCAATGGCAGTGAGTGAGAGTAGTCTCTTCTGAACATGCCCAAAGTTTATGGGATGAAGTCTCTCATCCTTGAGTCCAAGGGGCACCCTGATTATCTATCTCCCCAGACAGATTTGTCAGTCTTTCTGACAGTCCGTCGTGCCTTTGATAATCTTTACAAGCTTCATTTTTCAATTGCACAGATTCTTCTTCTGTCTTCCTTATTCAATGTCCAACTGTCATATGCCTTAGAAACTGTGACAGTTCCATTCTGTCCTGTAGGGACACTCTGTCTGGAGGGCCGCTAGGAATCCAAATCAACTCAAACAATAGATACTTTTAACTTGCATCATGCTCTCTATTTATAATTTAGTTTTCAGCTTTTTGTGATTTAATGAAGTTAAATGTCTCTACCAGGCTATACTGAAGTCAAATTTGGTTGCTTTCCTTGCTAACCTAGTCAAGGCTTACACTGATATGACTCCTAAGAATTTTGAATTCCTTAATCTGTTATACAGTTGACTTTGAATAATATGGGGTTAGGGATGCTGCTCTCCTCATCCCTGCACAATTGAAAACTGTGCATAAGTTTTGAATCCTTCACAACTTGACTATGAATAGCCTAACCCTATAACACCTGAATTTTTAATTTCAGGGAAAAATTTTGTTTTTAATTCTTTACTTTCATAGTTATCAATATATTTAGCAACCAAAAATATTAAATATATATATAATTTTGGTACCAGATACATATTAATTAAATATATTTAATTAAATGCTATGTAATTACATGTATTATTTAAATGGTTTGAAAACATCATGCTCAGCATTGTAGGGCTAAGATTGATCTGAAATCTTACTGATAACCTAGACAGTTGATTAATACTTTGTGTCATTGATGAACTATCTTGATAAAGTCAAGGGTCAGAAAAAAGAATAAAACCCTCAATAAGAGGGACTTATACAATGATGACGACAATGGGCTCACACAAGTGTATGGTTGGCTGTGGACTGGGTAGTGTTTTGTTCTATCCATCCATACATACATAGACAGAAGGTCAGACAACAAAACCGGCCTACCATCACTGAACAACAATAACGTATTTGTATTGTCTCTGATCACATTAACGTGGCATTTTCAATATGAATAGGAAGACATTTCACAAAAAATGTGCACACTTGATGGCTTAGCTAGCTGCAGCAATGGCTTTGTGGATTTCTTTCCCCTGACTTTTGCAATGGACCTCACTCAGGATTCATTTTGTTGGAATGGCGGGTGACTGCAGGTGTGCACCTCAATCCATGGTGCCCGGCAAGCACCTGAACACTTTCTTGTCCCATCCTGATCTTTCTCTGGTTGTTGGGAGCACGACCAGGATCCCCACAGGCATTTTGGATGAGCCCCATGGTTTTCTTGGAGGTTTATTGGGCTACATTTAACATGATAAAAAAAGAACCACAGGAGAGCTTTGTATTGCAATAAGAAACTCCTTGGAGAGGCAAACTACTCCAGCCTGTAAGGTTATCATCTGGGTGTTTTATTTAAAAATATACTCATTTTTAATGATTCAAACCCACTGACTTAAGGGTCAATAGTCAATGGGCAACTCCCAAATCATTGAAAATTTTAATAAGCAGATGGTAGGTACACATCAAAAGACAGGTCCATTCATAGTGCCTTATGTGTAGACATTTTCTTTAGCAAAGAAATCAAGAGTTTCTTGAATTCTTATTTAATAGTTTCACCCAAACAAAACAAAAACAGGGGAAAGATAAGGTGTTTTAATCCCGAAAAGAATTGCAGTATCGGAAACCCTCATGGGCAGGCCTACCCTGTCTTACAGGATTTCACGAATCAAAGTTGACTCAATGGCAGTGAGTTTGGTTTAAATCTCGTACTTTGAGAAACTTATTTTTTGATTTTGAGAAATTTATGAATACATAATTCATATCTCCGTGAAACAGATAGGACATGCTCATTCTGAGTCCCATTTTGAGACTGGATATTCCTTCCCAGGGTTTAGAGTAAAAGACTGTTCACTTGGTCTCCTGAAAATGATGGGTTTCCCTAATGCAAATCACATTGGAAATACAGAGCTGGAACCCTTAGGAAAGCTATTTTACAAAATGAAATATTCCTTCAATGTAGTCCACTTAACGAGTATCTTGTCATGAAACAATAGGTCGCTCTTTTATATGGATACTGAATAGGAAAATCCAACATAGATTTAATTTTTATTTATTGCAGAATACTTTCCTGTGGTATTTTATGAAGTATGCTTAAAATAAAAACAGAGTGGTTGAATTTATACCTCTTTGTTATTGAAAAAAAAGATGTTTCTAGTAAATTGAAGAATGAGTAAAACAGATGCACCAGGAAACTTTAGGACAGCTTTCTTTCTTTAAAAGTTGTTTGTGGTAATATTTGTGAAAGGTTGGTCATAAGTTAAAATATATATTTCTGTAGCATGGGAAATAAATACTTCTTGACCAAAAACAATAAAAAGAGAAGAGACTACAACTGGGAAGGACTCAGAGTTATTTTCTTTAATGATGCTAGTGAATGCTTTTAGCCTGTTTTCTTTCGGAAGGCATTACTAATCGCCTACCGCACAGCTGCTCTTTTCTTTCTTTCTAACTCTGAAATCACACTCATGTCAGGCAGGGTTCCTCACTTCCATTGTGGCAACGCTACCTCCCGAATCTGGTTCCAATACACCTCATTACACAGGCTTGATTGTGGCTATTTCTATATAAAAAATTGTCACGGATACATGGAAACTCAAGTGTGTGTGTGTGTGTGTGTGTGTGTGTGTGATAGGTAGGTTTATTGTGCCGACATGGCCAATAGACACACGTGGGATTAATTGAAGGGCAGAAAGATAAATGGCTCGGTAAGCCGCGCCTTTCTTGTCTTTTGCTCTTTGATGACTGGACCAGTGTGCGACTGCCTTACTTGTTCTTTGCCTCAATTTGCAAGTTACACTACTTATGGGACACCTAATCCGTGGACTGTGTCGCTGCTTTGCCAAGCTCCTGGAGTATACATCTCTTGAACTGGGCATTGTCGGACCCTGTCATCTGGCTGACTGTTGGTGATCCGCCCTGCTGTTTGCAGCCTGTGGCCGCATAGCCTGAATCTCTCTATAGAGGACTACCCACTGGCCCTCAAGACGCGAAGGACTGCCAGTGTATTAGCCGTCTCATGGAAGTGAGTTACACCTAGCCATTTGTGCTGCTTTATAGATTAAATAACTTTATTTCCTATTTTATCTATCTATAAAATTATCAGTGTCCTGGTTTTGTTCCTCTAGAAAAGACCAACATAATTGGTACCAGGATTGGTTCTAGAGAAATAAAATCATAAATATGGGCTTCTTAAATTGGCTCTCCAGCCTGAATAGTTTTAATAGCACTGATGATGCTATTTCTATACCTAAAGTAAAGTGATTAGACATCCCGCTTTTAAACAATTTAACAACACCCCATGGCATTTTAAAATTAAAATAAATATATTACAATACTACTTTTGCATTCTATGAACATTTTTGTTGCTCCATATAGACCAAATTTTTAATCAAGAACCAAATCCCTGCCTCCAGGTCAGTGGTGTCCTCCTTAAAATCTGGTCACTTTAGAAAAGCATGGATAGGTCTGGCACTCTTATTAATCCATGGGGTGAAATAGCAAAGCTAATATCTACAGTATCACTACTGATAGATGGGGTGCTGGTTAAAGGGGAGACTTTGGTGATGGAATATTTGATAGTTTGCAGTTTTGTCAGGATGTCAAGTACAGTGGCTGGTCCTCCTTGCAATGGACAGGGATGGCCTCAGAACCTCAGAAGTGTGCCTCAAGTGTTGACTAACGGACTAAAAGCTTCCACCTGTGCTACAAAGGAGGACCCGCTCTCCTCTGTT
Organism: Nesogale talazaci; assembly: GCA_004026705.1. NCBI lineage: Eukaryota > Metazoa > Chordata > Mammalia > Afrosoricida > Tenrecidae > Nesogale > Nesogale talazaci. The sequence continues at coordinate 28,028 of PVJH01024919.1, read as the reverse complement.
AATAGAACTGACAATGCTGAGAACCAGGGCCAGTCTCATCTTGTGAGTGGCTGAGTAACAGCATCAGCTGATTTGCAGGTCTAGAGTCGTGTCTGATACCAAAATGGGTATTTCCTAACTATAGGGAAAAGTTAGAACTCTGAAACATGGGATGGGAACATATGGCCTGATGATCCAGAAGAGGAGGATACTAAGCCCCTAGAAATGATTGAGCCAGCTCAGTCAATAGATCCACCCCTCCTAGCTGACGGTGTTAATCCACTATCAATGAAACAACCCACACCTGAGCAGATGAACCAAACTGTTCAATCTGAAATGTCAGGTGGGGCTGCATCTATAGCATTGCCTGAGGGAGATGCCTTACAAGATATTGCTGAGACCCCCCAGGAAATACCCTCACCACCCATTATTTCCTCTAGGAGACCCGAAGTGTTTCAAAAGCCCACCAGTCAGAGTGGGGGTTTATGAAGGTCAAGTTATCAATTGGAGTTTTAGCTCAGGTACATTTTACTGTGGGTCCAGTGGGCCCCCAAACCCATCCTGTGGTTATCTTTCCAGTTCCAGAATGCATCATTAACATAGACATACTTAGTAATTGGCAGAACCCCCATATTGGATCCCTGAAATGTGGAATAAGGGCTATCATGATAGTAAAGACCAAGTGTACACCATTAGAACTGCCATTGCCTAGGAAAATAGTAAACCAAAAGCAATACCATATACAAAGACTTGAATGATGCAGGGGTGGTGAGTCCTACTACATCCGCACTTAACTCACCTATTTGGCCTGTAAGACAGATGGATCCTGGAGAATGACAATGGATTATTGTAAATTTAACCAGTTGGTGGCTCCAATTGCAGCTGTCGTTCCAGATGTGATTTCATTGCTTGAACAAATTAATACTTCTCCTGATACTTGGTATGTAGCTATTTATGTGGCCAATGCTTTCTTCTCAATATCAGTCTTGAAGGACCACCAGAAGCACTTTGCCTTTAACTGGCAGTACTTTCACAACTCTCCTATGGGAGTATAACAACTCTTCCACCCTGTGCCATAATTTAGTCTGAAGGGAACTCAATTGCCTGTGTATTCACAAAATGTCACACTAGTCCATTATATTGATGAAAATATGCTGATCGGACCCACTAAGGAGAATGTATCAAAGACTCTAGATTCATTGGTACAACATCTGTGTACAAAGAGGTTGGAAAATTAACCCAATAAAGATTCTGGCACCATCCACCTCAATAAAATTTCTAGGGGTCCAGTGGTGTGGGGCATGTCAAAGTATTTCTACTAAGGTGAAGAATTAGCTATTGCATCTGCCTCCCCTCGCCTCCAACAACTAAACAGGGGCCTCAACACCTAGTGATCCTCTTCAGATTTTGGAGGCAACATATTGCTCACTTAGGTGTTCTACTTCAATGTATTTATCAAGGGACATGAAAAGACCTCCTATTTGAATGGGGCCCAGAACAGGAAAAGGGTCTGCAACAGTTTCATACTGCCATGGAAGCTGCTCTACCACTGGGCCCATAGAGCCAGCTGATTCAATGGTGCTAGAGGTGTCAGTTGTCAATAAAGATGCAGTGTGGAGTCTTTGACAGACCTCTATTGGTGAATCATAGTGTAGACCATTGGGATTTTGGAGTAACATCCTGCCAGCCTCTGCTGACAACTACTTCCCTTTTGAAAAACAGCTGTTGGCCTGTTACTGGACCTTGGTGGAGACCGAATGCCTCACCATTGACCACCAAGTCACTGTGAGGCCTGAACTACCCATCATGAACTGAGTATTGTCTGACCCACAAAGTCAAAGTTGGACATGTGCAGCAGCATTCCATCATTAAATGGAAGTGGGCCAGAGCAGAACCTGAAGGTACAGGTAAGGTACATGAAGTAACCCAGATGCCCAGAGTCTCCACTCCTGTCACATTACCTTCTCTTTCCCAGTCTGCACCTATGGCTTCCTGGGAAGTTCCTTATGATAATTTAACTGAAGAACAGAAAAGTCATGCTTGGTTCAGGGATGACTCTGTACAATATGCAGGTGCCACTCGTAAATGGAGAGCAGCAGCATTACAGCCCCTTTCTGGAATCTCTCTGAAGGACAGTGGTGATGGAAAATCTCAATGGGCAAAATCTTGAGCAGTACACCTGGCTGTACAGTTTTCCTGCAAGGAAAAATGGCCAGATGTGAGATTGTATATTGATTTATGGGCTGTGGCTAATAGCTTGGCTGGATGGTCAGGGAAATGGAAGGAACATAATTGGAAAATTGGTGACAAGGAGGTGTGGGGAAGAGGTATGTGGATGGACCTCTCTGAATGGGCCAAGAAAGTAAGGATAATGATGTCTCATGTGAATACTCACCAGAGGGTTACCTCTGAAGAGGAGCACTTTAGCAATCAAGTGGATAAGATGACACATACTTGAAGACTGAGCTTCCTCTTTGCTCTGCCACTCCTGTTATTGCCCAATGGGCACATGAACAAAGTGGACATGGTGGCAGGGATGGAGGTTATGCATCAGCACAGCCACATGGACTTCCACTCACCAAGGTTAACTTACCCATTCCACGGCTGAGTTCCCCATTTGCCAACAGCAGAAACCAATTAAGAATAAGATATGGGACCATTCCTTCTGCCAAAACTACCATTCATGGACTTAGAGATGCCTCATTCACCAGCATAACATCCCACATAGTATTGGTTCAGATCAACGAATGCACAGGAAATACAGTGCTCCATGGCCATGGAATTCACTGGTTGTATCATGTTTCTCATCATCCCGAAGCAACTGGATTGATAGAAAGATTAAATGGGCTCCTAAAGTCACAATTACAGTAGCAACTAGGTGGCAACAACTTGTGGGGCTAGGAAAATGTTCTCCAGAATGCTGTAGACACTCTAAACCAGCAGCCAATATATGGTGCTGTGTCTCCAGTCATGAGAATTCCTGGATCCAGGCACCATGGATTGGAAACTAGAGTAGCTCCATTCACTATTACTCCTAGTGAACCATTTGCATCATTTTTCTTCCTGCAACGTTATGTGCTTCAGGTTTGGAGATCTTGGTCCCGAAGGAAGGAACTCGCCTACCTGGAAACACAGCATGGATTGGCAGCTGAGGATTTTCCCTGGCCACTTTGAGCTTCTCATGCAACAGGTCAGGAAGGGCATCACTGCACTGAGTGGTATGATTGACCCTGATTGCCAAGGAGAAATTGGACTTCTGCTACATAATGCAATTAAAGAAGAATATGTCTGGAATCCAGGAGATCCCATAGGCTGACTTAGTTCTACCACGCTTTGCGATTAAAGTAAGTGGTAATTTACAGCAACCCAATCCTGACAGGATATCTAATGAACCACCCAAACCTCTCGGGAATGAAGGTCTGGGTCATCCCTGCAGGAGAAAGACTACAGCCAGCTGAGATGATTATCAAGGGCATAGGTAATACAGAATGGGTAGTAGAAGAAGATTGTTCTACCGATCAGTTATGACCACATGATCAATTGCAAAAGCAAGGTTTGTGATTGCCGGTGTATTTTATTTATATGTGCTTATTAAATATTTTCCTTTGTTCATGTATGATGTATCAGATATAATTGCACTGTGTTTTCATTTATATGTATGATAGATGTTTGGCTAAGTATAAGTGTGATTTCAGTTATGTCTCAAGATTATATAAGGCTGAAGAATTGTTACAGGTGCCAAGGTGGCAAGAGATAAGTTTACAAGCTGCACTACCTGTGGGACTCCTAACCCATGGACTGTGTCACTGTGATTTGAGGCACAGAACAAGCAAAGCAGCTGCACACTGGTCCGATTACCAGAGAGTAAGAGACAATAAAGACGAGGCTCGCCGAGTCAGTTATCCCTCTGCCTTTCAATTAATCCCCCATGTGTTCATTGGCCATGTTGCCACAATAACCTACCTATCACAATATGTATGTATATGTGTTTATGTATGTGCATATATGTATACATGCATAATATACATATATGTATATCTGTAAACATGTACACAAATATCTGTGATATGCAGATAATACACTTTCTTACTGAAATCCAAGAAGATTTGAAGTACATACTGCTGAAGCTCAAATCTTCACAACAGGACCGAAAGACAGCATCATGCTAAACAGAGAAAAGATTAAAGTTGTCAAGAGTTTCATTTGACTTGGATCTCATAGAAGTTACTTCCAGAAGTTATACTCAAGAAATCCGATGACCTATTACACTGGACAAGTCAGTTGCACAAGATCTCTGTGAGTCGTTAAATAGCAAAGATGTCATTTTGAGGACTAAGGTGCACCTGATCCAAGCCATCTTATCTTTTCACTTGCATCATAGACATGAGAATGCTGGACCCAAGTGAAGATGACCAGAGGAGAATTAATTGATGTATTTGAGTTGCAGTTTTGTTAAAACACATTGAAAGTATGGCCTATTCTGGAGGACACACAACCAAAATGCTCCTGAGAAGCAAGGATGGTATCGTTCCATCTCACATCCTTTGGACATATTCTCAGCAGGAGCACATCATCCTTGAGAAAGTGGAAGGTCAGCGAAAGAGAGGAAGACCATCAAGGAAATGACTACAAAGGTGGGCCCTAGCATCAGAGCAATTGTGAAGAGGCTACCATTGCAGGCAGTGCTTCATTCTGTTGTACACAGGTTTGCATGGAATCTAGAAACAAAAACAACAGCATACATACTTAATAGAACATGTAGGGGACACAGTTATAGAAACTCCTTAGTCATTGGGATGGAATTAGTAGACAACCATAATTTCAGTTTCTAGATCAGTGCTTATCCAACAGTGCCACCAAGGCTACTTAGACCATAATTTCAGTGCACATTTTGGTCAGTTGGCAAAAAAGTATATTAATACTGTACTGTCTATCCTACTTTAATGTAACATCAGGGTCTTACGATCCTGTGAGCAGTCATTTGCAAAGTAATTGTCATTCATTTCTTCTCTGGAAGACATTTGGTAATCCCATGGCAGAGTCAATATTTAAATGCTTCTCCCAAATCTTGCTCCTACATTTTTTAATATTGTCAAACAAAAAAGTAGTATTCCTCAGGGGCTTTAAAAAGGTTATTTAAAAGTATAATTAACATTCAACTCATATTGATTGAGGCAGTCTCATTCTATTTCTTCATAAATTTATAATAATACCAGGGAAGCTAGTGTGGAAGGGAGCTTCATATGTCAGGCACAAGTACATGAGACAAAATCAAAGTGTTTGCGCTGTAAGGACCGCTTTGTGTAGATAGTTTGTGTAGATAGTTTGGCATCATATCTAGAAGAGGTAGAACATGAATGATGACAGCTTTAACATTTTTTTTTCTTTTTAACCAGACAAATCAGACTAGCAACAGAGGTAAGAAGTGACTCTTGTGTAGTCTGATAAGAAACATTCCTTACATGTGTCATAGAAAACATTCTGTTATGCTTCAGGCTGTTGAACATAATTTCATTTCATGCATGGGGGCAGAGTCACCTGAGGCAATTCTGATATTCAGCAGTAGCCTTAGGACAAACACTCAGCTCTGAGAAAGAAAATTTGGGTTGTCTTGTAATTGTGATTTTTACCCCCAAAGAAACTGATTCTGGGGAGTGAGAATTATAGCCATGTGGACTCATCCACTTTCACTGTTTGACAAATATTGTGTCCACTCCAAAGACTGAAGAGTATTTATAACTGGGAGATTTAAGTGTTTTTTAAAAACACATGCCTTTTAAAAGTAAATCTATATTAATCCCATAAAGTTGTCAATTATAGCCTTTCACTCCAGTAAATTTGCTCAGTTATCTATAAGAGGGGCTAGCGAAGGATTCTCAATGCATGTTTACCATATATTCTTGAGTTGAGTTTTTCAGCACATTTTAAATGCAGTATTTGTGGTAAAATTAAGTGCCTTGACTGATATTCGGATTAGCTTATACTCACGTATAGACAGGATTTACTTTTATGTGGAAGAGCTGAAAGGATGTTCAAGTCATACAGGGAGAAGTATAAGGATTTTATTTGTGACTTCTGAATCTAAATATTATTCAGAATATTGACATTAAGAAAGGGATGGTAGCACTTCAAAGGATTCAGAGGAACATAGAGAAGCAATTGTGCTGCATTTCTTAACCCAGCATTACATTGTACACAGCAGAAATAATTGATTCAGACTCTGGCATTTTTTTCAGGTATAGAAAACAGGTAGACTCCAATTTACAAAGGTGTACCATTCCAATGATTTGCTTATAAGTTAGTTTTGACATATGTTGGCTACTTTAAGCTTTTATTGCTATTGCCTTTTATGATCAGTGTTTTTATCTCTTTGATCTTTATTTATGTTTGGGGGTTGTAATCACAACATATAAACACATAGGTGTATTTTAATGCAACCTGCATTCATATTACTAACAATCAAATGTACAAAAACAAAACAAAATGGAGGGCCTTTAGTGGGGCTTCCTGTAACTAGATGACATTGTTACATTGAGGACAACCCATCATTGAAACCAGTGACTATAGAGTAGTCAAAATTAGTAATGGGTTGCTGAAAGTTCAGAATGAAACAAAAGCCAGGAGAAGTTGATGGAGCAGCTACTTTCCCCTGACTCTTCTTCCTGTTTTTGCCATAGACTACTACTGTACACCCAGAAAAATTCTGATTGGCAAGGGGCATGGAGACTTTGGTGTATTTCAGAAACTTACAACAGCTGCCCCGAATTTTTCTGAGATCACTTACACAATATGTAAGCATGATCAGTAACTGAGTCACACCATACAAATTGACATGAGATAGTACAATGAGCTGTATGATCAGTAACGGGCTCATATGATAAACATTGACCTGAGGTACGACAATGTACTCCAGTTGAGCACCATCAGCTTCAACTCATTTGAATCCAACAGAACAGAGGAAAATGGCTTCCTCAGGCTCTGATCTTATGGAAGAAGATAATGCCATTGAGTTTCTTTCAGCTGACAGCCATATCGAGAGTTTTTGAGAGCACATATCTTTCTGGAACTGATAGCCTATCTTTCGTCCCCAGAGAGTCTGGAAGTTTTGAACCATGGACTTTTCATTTAGCAACCCAACACCTAAACCAAAGCACTAGTCAGTAATTTCTCCCACTGAGCAGTTGCATGAGTTTGAACTATCAACTTTTTTGGTTAGTAGCCTAGGACTTAAATGTTGCACCACCAAGTCTCCTGTATAATCAATTATAAGCTATTAACTAAACTATATGTATGTGCATATATATATAATGCTCTTTTGGATTTCTGCTAAATGTGTATTTTTTGCATAAAGACTAAAAATGAATCGCTAAGAGAAGAAGAAAAGGACGTGTAGTCCAACTATATAAGTTGTGCTTTAGTTTAACCTTTTATATAGCTTCATTATTTTAAACTATGCTACTGCTTACATTTTACAGTTTCCAGACTTGCTTTACTAATAATTTTGATCAAGGTGTAAGATAATTTTCTCTTCCCCAAGCAGACTCAGTCTTGATTTGAAACAGATGAGACTCAATAGAAAGAGGATGGGGTTCATATGATTGTCACCAGGCAGGTATTAGGTAAACTAGAGAAATTCCCTGATGGGACTTTATTTTTTATCATTTTGGGGGTTCAATAAAAAGACCATAAACTATGGGAAAGGGTCAGTGAAGTGAGAGGAGATATTCTTGTGTCCCCTGTAAAGACCGGGGAAAGACTATTCTTTCCTCCAGAATTCCATGTGCTAAGATCAGTCCAGTGAGCAAAGTGTGCTGAGTGTACCCAGGGCATAGTCGACTGGATGCACTCAAGGGCATCTCAGACCATCTGGAAATCTTGGAGGAGACCTAGACTCGGCATTTGCTTTTGCAGGAGTTGGACATGGATTAAGAGGCAGCCATGAGAACAGAACAAAGGAATCGTCATGATTTAAAATCAGAAAACGTGCATCAGCGTTGTATCCTCTCACCATGTTCATTCAATCTGTATGCTGAACAAAACTCAGAAAATCCGGATTACACAAAGAATTTGGCTGCAAGATTAGAGGTAGGCTTATTAACAACCTGAAATATGCAGATGACTTACGGTGAGGAGAATTTGAAGCACATGCTGGTGAAGATCAAGGATTTCTGCTTTCAGTATGGATTGCAGCTCAATATCAAGAAGACCAAAATCCTCACAACTGAACCAATAGGTAACATCTTGATAAATGAAGAAAAGAATGAAGTCAAGGATTTTGTCTGGCTCGGATCCACAATCAGTGCTCATGAAAGGAGTCAAGAAATCAAAAGATGCATTGCATTAGGTAAATGTACTGCACAAGACTTCATGAGAGCACTGAAAAGTGAGGATGTTACTTTCAGGACTAAGGTGTGTCACCCAAGCCATGTTGGCTCACGTGCATGTGAACGTTGGACGTGGAATAAGGAAAGCTGAAGAAGAGTTGTTGCCTTTGAATTGTGATGCTGGAGAACGATATTGAAGCTATGGACTGTTAAAAGAACAAACCAATCTCCCTTTGAAGAAGTGTGGCTACTTCAAAGCAAGATGGTGAGATTTTGTCATAGAGCCTTTGGCGATGTTGCCCGGAGAGACCAGGCCATGGAGGAGGAGACCGTGCTCGGAGAAAAAGAGGAAGGCCCTCAAGCAGATGCATGGACACAGTGGCTGTAACAACGGGCTCAAGCAGAGGAACAATTGTGAGGATGAAGCAGGACTGGGGTAGTGTTTCCTTTTGTTGAACTTAAGATCTGACAGGAAGGCACCTAGCAACAACAACAACAATAACAACAACAACAACATTCTTTAGCTTTACTATAATCTTGTCACTTAATCTACTTTTAAGCTTTGTAAACCAAAGTCTGACAAATTTCCAAAGAAAAACATAAGCATGGTCTCTCAAAAACTGCATGATATGTAATAACATAAACGGACTGTAATATAATTAAAGTTCATTTTCCAAATATCTAAGAGCAAAATGCACCACATTGTATATTACTTTTAAAAATAAAAGGAGGCCACTAGAGACCTTTCAGTCATCTCGGAACATTTGTTGGTATTAATAAGGAATTTCTATGTTTATTAGTAATGGCATCTGGCCCTATATTTGGATATGGCAAGTTCATTTCCTTGCCACAAACTATTATTTATTTTCAATTTTGTACTCATCAAAGAGAAAGAAATGAACACAAGTAGGCAAGATTGAACAGGAACTTATTACAATGTAAGTAAATTGCTTTTGACACACATATCTCAAAATTTAGCTTCTGTTGCCTAAATCTAAGATATAAATAAATTCCTTCTGTTGGATTTTTTTCTCAGATTATATAAAAAAATGCATCTCATATATATTTTGACCTCTTAAAACATAAGGGAAATTAATGTTCATTGACCAGAGTCAAGAAAATCATGCTCTTAGGACTTTAATTTAGATACTGGCAGAACAACAACATTTATTTCACTATAGTTCATTTCATATGCTTATGGATCTTAAAGCTGAAAGGGGCATCTTTAATGAATACAGAATTAAAATTTTTCTCATTCAATGCATCAAACAGTAAGGTATTTTCAAAAGTGAAGTGAAAAACTTTTTCACCATGATATAAAAGTGGGAGGATGTGGTAAAGCACCTAAGAATAAATCTACATTTCCTGACTACTGATTATTTTGTAATCCATAAGGTTCACTAGAAAGGAGTCCACAGAATAAAGTGCATGCGTAATAAATTCTCTCACCTAAGCATTTGTTGGCAGTCATGTAACTCATGCTCCTAACTGAATGTGTTCTGCTTGAACCAACTCTAGCCAGAGCTCAGACCATTCATTTGTAGGCCTTTTTGTAAGAAGCTGAAATATTTTCTTCACCAGAGAACTGAGAGGAGGATACTCAGCACATCTCTCCCACTTTCCATTCTCTAATCCGCTTTGTGCGAGGGGTAAATCCCAAACATAAATAAACTCACTGCCATCAAGTCCCTTCGATCTTGTAGTGATCCCATCAGGCAGAGTAGGCCTGCTGCTTTGGGTTTCCAAGACTAAATCTTTATGGGAGTAGAAAGCATCTTCTTTCTTCCTATTTTATGTACAGCTACAATAGATGTTGTTTATTTTTATATACTAAACTCAAATCGCTGTTCTTTGCAGCTATGTGTTCTTTCCATTTGGAGAAAACATTAGGAAATAGCATTTAAAAACAGAAGAAAATTTTTGTGAAAACCTTCAAGGAGACACATACATGCAACTCTTATTCACCTGGGTGGAACTTTGAGCTGCGAGAGTATAAAAGAACAAAGCTAAGGAAATTTATTTCTAAAGCTTTGTTTATTTTTTCTTTCTGAGACCCTCATGAACAGATGCCAAGTGTTTTTCTCCTAACCTTTATTCTATTTCTATACTTAAATGAAAGCAATGGCATATCCTGTGGCCTTAATTTCCTCCAGTCATCCTTTTGGTATAAAATCATAACAAAGTAAAACTTGCACCTGCTTCCTTGAGTGAATAAACTTTTTTTTGGACTCAGGATGCACCTGGTCCATCTCCCAATAATGACAAATTTGTGATCAAGAAACTTCAAGGACAGCCTGGGGGACAACAACTTGTCCCCATATACCCATGCAACACTGTCTGCCTGAGTGTGGCCATGATCCTGAACACTGGCATCACAGGCTTCTATAGGACTGGAAATATGTTCAATTCTTTTTCTTTCTTCTTACTGACTCAAGACTTATGTGATAAAAGATCAAAATCTGTGTTTTTGTTATAGAATACCTGAAATAATGTATCCAGTTCAGAAATGAAGGTGTGGTTGCTATTTGCAGAACATTATTGAAAAATGAGCTATATATGCATATATTATAATATATGCATGTGCCTAAGCTAATGAGCAGACTTTCTAAGGGTCTAAAGGGTTATGCTCAATAAGGTCTAAAACAACTTGTAAAGCCAGACCTGCCATTTTAAATATATTTCTACTGGCTCTGTATGCCAGTTGAACGTAATATTTCATTACATCAACCTTTATATATATTCAGTCATCTATTTATATTTATTTGTACAGTGCTGCCTATATGAAATAAATCCATGATAACTTAGACATGAATCAAATGTAAATTTTAACTTATTATTTGAGAAAGAGCTTAAAAACACAAATAATTTTAGGACAAGTTAGGACATTATAAGTATATTTCAAAGACTTCAGAAGCATTGGTAAGTGTGGCAGTTATGTGCTTATGTAAATTTCATGATTGAGATGTAGGGGTGGAGTCTAGCCTGTTAATCTGGAGATAGCCATTGAGTAGCCAATGAGGCCTCCATGTGGGCATGGCTTTCTCCTGAGACTTCTGGGAAATCTCGCAATATTTCCCTAGTGAAGATCAGAAGCTATCTCCCTGGTTGTTGGGAGTTAGTCTCAGAGATGATGAACTATAGACAAGACAAGATGACAGTGTCCAAGGAACTGAAGGAGCTGGAGGAGAAGTCACAGGACCTTATCCTGATGGGACCAGATCTCTGAAGCTGGAGAAGCCACATGGAGATTCCTGCCAGCGCTGAGTTGCTCCTACCACAACTGGATGCTGTTGATGGACCCTGAGTCCTGGAAGCGAGGAGCCCTGGGGACACCCCTACTGGTGCCAGGACTCTGCAACCACTGGCCTGTGACTTTGTGCATTGGAAGGAGACTTTATAGACTGATATCGGGCATATGGGCTAATATTGGGCTTATGACTTTGAACTGGACTGAGTTGGGATGCTTTCTGACTGTCCTATTCCTCTTGTTTATAAGCCGTACCCTTATATCCATATGCGTGTCTATGAAATTTGTTTCTCTAGTTTACCCAGACTAACACAGTAAGCCACTGCCATAGAATTGATTCAATTGACTCCTCACGACCCTCTAAAGGCTCTTCAAGAGAGCAACTTTTTATAAGAGAAGTTAGTCTTATCTTTCTCCCATTGAGTTCCAGGTAGCTTTGAACCATTGACCTTGGGTTAGTAGTCTGACAGTTATTTCACAATGCAACCCGTGCTCCTACTTTGGTTGTGGTTATTCTTGTTAGGTCAGATCAAGTAAGCTCCAAACCATTACAAGTCTGTGCAGAACAGAGGAAAGTCATCCTGCACCTTCCTCACAAGAGACTTCTTAAGTCTGAGTCCACTGTTGCGGTCATTGTGTCAATCCATCTACTTGATGGAGTATCACTTAAAAATTTTTTGATGGCATTCCACTTTATGAAGCCCAAGGTTCTTTTCTCCAGGGACTGATCTTTTCTGATAATATTTCTGAAGGATGTGAAGTGAAGCCTGACCATCTTTGCTTCTAAGATGTATTTTGGTTGTCATAATTCAAATGCATCAATTCTTCTCTGGTCTTCATTCAGGGTCCAGCATTCACATGGATATGAGGTGAGTGAAAAAATACCATGAATCCGCTCAGGAGTCCTTCTACTGGGCCCAGTGTGATGTCCTTCACCAGGGACTAGTCTCCTCTGGTAGTGTGTCCACAGTACTGGAGACAGCGCCTTGTAGTCTCCCCTTCCTCAGAGCCTTCTGGCTGCATTTCTTCCAAGAGATATTGGTTTCTTCTTTTGACAGTTTATAGTATTTGCAGTATTCTTCACTATAAATGGAAAACTGCTTCCAGCTGGGAATATGTGTGGAGCTTGTGGAACAATGACACATATACTTAAAGGATGATGGGGTTTGGAAACATGGACATAATGAAGTCAGGCATTCCAAATAATGCACATAACAGATTCCTGGCAGAACTGTAGATCTGACTTGAGAACTAGGAGGCTTAGGTGTTAGAGCTGCAGTTAAATCCATAACAGAACATCGCCATGTAAGCATACTGAATTCCACGTGCTGAGCATTTACTATAGCCCTGGTACTCTATCAATGGCTCTCTGCAAAAGCTGTTTGCTCCTACTCCTGTGAAAGTCCAACACTCCTCCTGCTACTCCAGAGTTTGTTTGTCCTTTGTTTTTCTTCGCTACTGCATTGTGTCCATCAACAAACAGGCTGCAACATCTCCCTCATTAAACAAAATACCAGCAAAATAGTGACCAAAGGACTCTTTCTGTATCATTTTGGTTTTGCTGCATTACCAAAATCAATTGTTTCAACCAACAATTCTGTTTGTAAGTTCATCATTCTGTAGGCGAGGCCCAACTGAGCAGCTTCTCTGCCCTTGTCTGGGCTCACTCGGGCATCACAGTCAACTATTGTTCAGCCAGGGGGCTCTGCTTCTGCAGATTGTATGTGTCAATAGACAATTCATAAAGTAGAAAAATTACAACTGTGAAATATAAAATTGGGTCAAATCTGATCACCCTCGTGTAACTAATGGCTCCATTTTCATCAACAACTCTCACATCTGTTCATGATTGTATGTGTTTGTGTGTTTGTGTAGGTGGGTGTGGCAAAACTCTTAGAAGTACAATAGATAAATTACAGTTTGGATGATGCATCTGAGGGAAAGAAATTACTAACATTGAAATTTGGGCATTTTATTTTTGAGTACTTGCCAGGGTTTTCTTTCTTTCTTTTTTAAAACTTAGTCTAATGAATCAACAAACCTGTTATTTTCTTTTCAGGCCCTCTGTTCCTTCAGTCTCTTGCTTCCAGCAAGCTCTTGGTAGTTCTTTGAATGTCAAGACATTCTTGGGATAATTCTTTGAATGTCAAGATCTTCTTGAGGGTAGAGAACCTTATTTAACCAGCCCTTGTTGACTGATTCATCAGTGAGAGCTCAGCACTCTCCTTGTTAAAAGCGTGGACATCTGAAGGGGAATCAGCCAGGGAAAGATTCAGTCAAAACACTCTCAACACTGATGAGAGAGTTAGGCTTGCCTCTGGAAAATCTGAATACAAACTTAGAATTATAAGCTCTTTTTAACACAGAGACACTGAGCTTACTGTCTCTGTGTAGCTACCCTCGGAAATCACAGTACACACAAACAGATGAATTCCTTTTCTGATCTTCTAGTTACAAAGGTGGGAAAAAGGACTTTAGTATGTTTTCTTCCAGTTGTTGTCATTACTACTGTGCACTCTAGGGTGGCTAATCCTTTGTTTTCTTTCGATATTCTAGACCTTTATGTTTCTGTCCAAAATGGTAGCTCCCAGCTACATATTAAGCCCCCTGGTTATGCTCTGGGTTAAGCATTAAGTTGCTAAGTGCAAGAGTCCTGGTTCAAGCCCACCAGCTGCTCTGTAGCAGAGAGAGAGAGAGAGAGAGAGAGAGAGAGAGAGAGAGAGATCCAAAAACACCAAATAAGGCCCCATTGGAAACAACTAGATGGTAGTGGGTTTTGTTTTTCTTTGTTTAGCTGAATATTACTATGGAGCACTTGACATGTGGTTAGTCTGAATTGACATAGTTCTGTGACTAAAGTAAAAGAGGTAAATTTAGATGTCCACTAGATAAAAAACACACACATGGGGGTTTAAAAATATTTATGGAAAAATGGAATTAAAGTATTGCCACATGGTCATATTGAAGCTTCTCTATATATGCACATATACACACATCTATCCATATATGTGTATCTATTTATATGTGAGTCAAAGAGTATAGCCATAAAATAAATTTTTATTAAATAAAATATCAAAATGTGAAACTACTGTCTCTTCTATGCACTTCTTGATATATCCTCTATACGCTAGTTCTATACACCTCTAAAAACAATGTTTCCATCTTTCTAACCCTTTCCCCCAAAGAATTCTGTGCTCTTCAATTTCCATCACATTCAATTTGACTTTTGGCATCTTTAAGGAACTCTACTCATGTTCTTTTAAAATGCTAGTGAGGAAAAAAGGCAATCTGAGGAGTCAAGGTCAGGTCTAAGGTGAATGGGGGAAGAAGATTTTCCAACAAAATTTGCATGGAATAGTACTGCTATCCTAGAAGAATAGTTAAATGCATTGCCATGAAGTAAAAACACTTTCTCGGCACCATCTTCCCATGCCAGCACAATTTTTTAAAAATCACCAAATGCAGCTTTCATTTCTTTAGAAATGTCTTCCTAATAAGTCCCTCTGATCATTGTATGTTCTGGGGGTGGGGGTGGGGTGGATTCTCTCAAGACTGGGATAAAACAAAGTCATCTATCCATGGGAATGAGGGGGTGGGCAGAGCAGAGACCTAAAACTCATCAGTACTCAATTGGATGTATCTGTCAGAAGAGTCATAGGGAAGAGATGAGCCTTTCAGGGTGCTGGATAGCACCGACAAAACACACAACTCTCCTCTACTCTTTAATGTTCCCTTACCCCACCCCCACTATCATGATCCCAATTCTACCTTACAAATCTGGCTAGGCTAGGACACATACACGGGTACAGATAAGCGCTCACCACACAGGGAATCTAGCACAGACAAAACCTTCAGGACCAATATGGAGAGTGGCAGTTCTAAGAGAGTATCTTCAGAATATTTTCGTTTAAGCCCTTGGTATCAGCTCCTCCTTTTTTCCTTCCCTCATGAATTCTTGATAATTTATAATTATGATTTTTCATGTCTTTCACTGACCACTATCTCCCTTTACACACTTTTCTGTTGTCCATCCCCCTGGGAGGGGGCTTAGATTTCAAACACTGTGATCAGTTCCCCCTTACTTCCCCACCTTCCCCCTACCCTCCTGGTATCGCTAGTCTCACTACTGCTCCTGAGGTGTTCATCTGTCCTGGATTCCCTGCGTTTTCAGTTTCTATCTGTACAAGTGTACACCCTATGTTCTAGCTACACTTAAAACATACAATTGGTATCATGATAGTGGGGTGGGGGGAGCACCTGCTTTGTCTTCAGTGATCGTGTTGGGAAGGTGAGAATCATGGAATGTCAGTGTAATAGAACAAAGTGTTCTTGCATTGAGGGAGTACTTGAGTAGAGGCCCATCTGCTACCTTAATACTAAACCTATAAATATATGCACATAGATCTTTCCCTCATTATCATATATAAATATATTTACATATGTGCCTGCCTGTATTTAGACCTCTATAAATATCCTTTGTCTTCTAGTTCTTTCCTTTATTTCCTTTTACTTTTCTCTTGTCCCACTATCATACTCAGCCTTCATTTGGGTTTCAATAATTTCTCTCGGTTACATTGCCCTTAATCAAGCCCTACCAGGTCTCTTAACACTCCTTGCCACCAATTTTGTATCAATTGTTGTTCCCTTGTTCCTGGGTTTGTCAACACCACTTTCTTTCCCCTATTCCCCCAGACTCCCATGTCCACCCCAGAACCATGGTCCCATTGTTTTCTCCTCCAGATTATTTATCCTGCCTTTCTTATCGAGGTAGATCTGCAGAGATAATAATGTGCACAAGAAACGAGACAGAGCAAAACCAAGTAACAAAGGGAAACAGCAACAACAAAAACCAATGGCAAATAAAAGAAAAACCTGTAAATAGTTCATTGTCCATCTGTTGACTTTTAGGACTGTTTTCTGGTCAAGTTTGATGGGGTGACACGCCCTGGCCCCAAAGTCTATTTTTGGTATTTTCTCAAAACTTCCTTTCTCTGTTCCCTTTGCTGTTCTCTTGCATGCCCTTAGTGTTTTGCCTCAGCGTGGTGGGGTCAGATATGAGACAATTCCCACACTGTGTCTCTAGTGGTTTTCCACTGTAGGGCTGTGAATCAGTGAGGGATATTGTGCCTTGTAGTGGGACTGGCCATATGCTCCTCTCTGTGCAGTGACATTTCTAAACAGGGATATCATCCTCAAGGCTTGATGGGCCAGGATTTGCTCAACTCTCTCTTCCTCCCCCTTCATTTGGTCCTGTGTCCTCTCATCAGACATTTTCCTCTCCTCCAGTCATAGCTTCAGTGTTGTCCTTTGAAGGAAGACATATTTTTCTTGTTCTTTTTTTATAGTGTTCTAATGATACTAAGATAAGTGTGCAGAATTTTTCTGCAGCTCTCCACTGATCACAGACACATGTTTAAACATGCTTTGTTTGGAATCAACCCTCATATCTATTAACTGGAAAGCTAGTTCCAAACTTTATGTACGTATATGTGTGACTTGAATGTGTATGCAAGGGAGCATCAATGTTCATGGGGGAAATTCCATAGTATATTTTTAAAAAATATGTTGATTGACACCAATGGATAAATAGATAAACAAACTGATTTGTGCACATGGTGCAACTGGTAACATGCAATGATGTTGAATAAGGAAGATTGAAAACAAAATCTCAGAACATGAATGAATTTGGAAGACATTTGCTCAGTAAAATAAGACAATTATAAAATAATCCATTATCTTCTTATTCATTTTGCCGTGAAGCTCAAAAGACTTATTAGTCTACCTTTATTAAATGGAAATATGCAAGTCTATATTTTGTGACAATAATGGACAAAGTTGCTTTTAAATGAGTGATTCTAACTATTTTTAGAAAGTGAATTCTGACTCAAAGCAGGCCCACGTGATGAAACGTGACCTCAAGTTTAAGGTATAAATATCTTTAATGGTATCACTATATCATTTTATTTATTCATCTATTTAATGTTCTCTGGTGAACTGGGTTAGTCTTTACAGAGAATGTCTGTTTTCCTTTCAATAGTTCATATACATTTTATTCCATGCCACCAACTGTAGTTTCCGTAATATAACACCAAGTATCTCACTTCCTTCCTATGCTTCCTGTTTCCATTCCTTTGTCTTTTCTAATCCTCTGAACATTGTTGTTAGGTAAATGCTCCCTTGATGAGCTCAGGTGGCTGATTGCTCTCAGTCCTGGGACTCTACCAGGTCTTATGCCCCTTCTGGAGGCGGTCATTTCCAGACCTGAAGAGCGAGTGTCTCTGGGCCTCCAGAAATCCCTATCCAACCCCTTGGCCTGGTCTTTTTAGTGATTTTTGGTTCTGTTTCACATTTTCTCATACTCTTTCTAGGATCTTCTGATGGTATCCCTTTCCGAGCAGTCGGTAGTGGTAGCCTGACACCCTCTAGTTCGTCTAGTCTCGGGGGGGGGGGGGACTGATGTTCATGGGCTAGTTGTTTCCAGGTGTCTCTGATTTTCTTCATCATAATTCACACTGGCTGGAAGAGAAGAACAGTGACACTATAGGTGGCTGGTCACGAGCTTTAAAGGGCTTAGGAGCAACTCTCCAAAGTAGGACGCAGGCCATTGTCTTTCAGACTATGTTGTGCCACCTCACCTTGTATCCTCTGAGTTCATGGTAGAGAGCTCAAATACCCCATTTCCACAAACTTTTTGAAGTCCCTGCCTAGATACACATGCATTACATTTTTAAGATTTAGTATGAGAAGAAAAAAAATCAAATAATATCAATAATTTTTACGTTGATTATAAATAGAAACCACATGATGGACATAATACATTCAATAAAATGTGATTGAAATCAATTTTGCCGATTTCATTTTACTTCTTTAATGTGACTAGGAGGAAATTTAAAATTATAAGCATGGCTCATATATAGTTCTGTTAGACAGCGCTTAGCTGGGGCTGGACTATTTAGTGTTCTCCTTGAACCAGTAGCACTAGGATCACAGCAGAGCTTGAGAGAAATGCAGGCGTTCCCCCAGGCTTAGACTGCGGATTCTAAGGCGACTCCCAAGTGGTTTACTTCCACAAGCAGTTTTGAGAAGCACCAACCTAAGGACCATGAGAGATGTGATAGTAACGTAGCCCATGAGATGGAAGAGGAGAATATAAATTACGATCGTGTAATTTTTTTCTCCTGTGCTTTCATTCTGAAGGTGAGTATGACACAAATATCTTTGGAGAAGAGAACAAAGTGATATAAAATTCCAGAGGAGGGCAGCAAAGCTAAAAAGAAAGTAGAATGAACCCAGGTGGAAAATTTCAGAGATTGCTTAGTTTACAAATTCCTTAATTTGTAAAAAATAAATAAAAGTGGATTGGGTGGGGTGGCAGGCGCACCTAAGTTGTGGTATCTTTTAAACATTCAATTTTTAGTTGATTTGCTAAAATATGGAAAAATGAAGCCACACAAACAATTTCTCTCAGTCTTTTTTATTCTCATAAACATATTTAAAATGATAGGAATCTGTCACCCTTATAAAGGGACTTGAATATGATACCAAAAATTGTTCAGTATCCTCAGTTCCTTATTTTAATTTATGTGAAAATACATTTTTAAAATTTTGTAATTCATGTAGCTTATTTTTACTTTTGTCAGTCTTCCATTGTCAGAAAGGCAGAGTGATTTGAACAGTTGTTTTCAGATCATTAAATACGAAACTTTATGTAGAGGTGAGGTGCTCACTTGTCATGGAGTCACTCGTAGCCGCCCTACAGCACAGGGTAGAACTGCCCCTGTGGATTTATAGGAGTAGAAGCCCTCTTCTTTCTCTCCTACATTAACTGGGGGCTTTGAACTGCTCCTCTTGTGGTTAGCAGTCTAATGCATACCCCGTTAAGCCACCAGGGTACCTGTTACGGAAGTCAGAATAACTATAAAGTCAGGAAATGTTTAGAACATAAGATCATAAACACTTCATCTTAATTATTTTATTTCTTTTCTGACTGTAGCAGGTAGTCCCTAAGTACCAGACCATTGCGTATATGTTCACAGTGAAGTTCTGTTTTTTCCATGATAAAAATATTCATTCTGACATCAGAGTCTAGGTAAGCAAAAGCAATTTATCATGGGAATGAGTAACCCATGTCTAAGTCAGTCACTAGCCAGGTGCAAGCTTTATGGAAACTAGTATTGTATTGATATAATGAAATTAGATGTCTTATCTATACTACTTAACACAATGCAAGCACATAGTGGGTATGCAACAAACATTTATGGAATAAAGAATTAGTGAGATAGTATAAATGTCAGCCAGGGTAACTATTTTATAATTTCTTTTGAAAACATAAACAACTGTCTCCTGGCTGTCCAGTCTAATTCTGACCCCTTCTGAGACTGTAAGACAGAGTTGAATGGCTACACACGGTTGTCAAGGTTACACATCTTCATGGAAGCAGAACACCACGTATTTCTCCCATGGAGAAGTAGGTGGGTTCTAATGACTGACTTTTTGACTAGAAGCTAGTGCTTAATCAAGGCTCCACCAGGGCCCTGATGAATATATCCAAAGTACTTTACAATGATAATGAGTATTCTCTTACGTAAATATTTCATCACCTGTCAGTTTGTCATATTGTAGTGACATATATTGCTATGATGCTGGAAACAAAGCTACCGGTATTTCAAGTGCCAAGAGATCATCCATTGTGAACAGGTTTCATCAGAGTCAAACTAAGATTGGCTAGACACAAAACCTGGTACCCCATTAAGCCAACAAGCCCCCTGTAATGGAGGTAACAGGCCTATTTTCAGAAATAATTCAATGAGAGTATTGTGAATCAGAAAAAGGCAATGTCTGATTCACTTGGTTTGGACAGACCATCAGGAAAAATCTATCTTTAGAGGAAGGCATCCTGTTTGATGAAGTAGGAGGCAGTAAGGATGAGTCAGATCTCTGATAAAATCACTAACACAGTGGTCACAAGGATGGACATGGACATGACAGGAACTTTGAGACTAACACATGACCAGACTATGTTTGGTTATATGTGCATGAGGTCACCAACCCAGCAGCTGAGTGACTGTCCATCAACCTACCTATGTTAATGTCGATTATCTAAACAAGGGTATTCTCTATATAATGGATAATTGATTTTAAATTTTTCAAGAAAATAGAATAAAATTCATTTTTTCTCAAAGGATAATCTCTAGAAACTTACTTGGATAAATAAATGCCTTAATCTCTTGGAAAAAGGAAAGGCACATTTATTTGGGATCAGAACGGTAGATTGCAATATATTGGTGGCTGATTAGATCAACTCAGTAGGTGAAGACCAACATTGACATAATAGAAAGCATCAGTAGTCATTTCACTTAAAAATGGTAAGGGTTATTTTAAGGTACATATAGTTTAACTATATCCCCATGTGGTTTTTTAGATAGACATGTGAAATGCATTTCTTATATGTCATGGTCTAAATGTTTACAAAGCACTCATCTCCAGATTATCAAAAAGAAGTGTTGATTAGATGTCAGTAGTCCTGGTGACTTGATGGTTACTCATTGGGCTGAGAAAGTCAAGCTCAGCAGTTCAAACCACTGTCCCTTCAGAGGATAGAGATGGGGATTTCTTCTTGAGTTGAGTTATAGTCTCAGAAAATTTCAGGGGCAGTGCTACCTTGCCCTCTCAGGCATGAGGAGGCATCAGCTGGATGACAATGAGTTTGGGGTTGTTGGCTTTGGGAGCTTATAGGGATAGCATTAGATGAACGAAGACCAAGCAGTACTCTCTGGTCAGATCATTAGGTGTTAGGGAATCCCAGTAATATTTGAAATCACAAGGACTCCAAACTAAAAATTGTGCACTTTGTGCACTTTTGCTTTGATGATTCAATTTTTGAAGGTTCACCGACTTTTACAAATCTTTTACACCACATTGTCAATAACATGATGATCAGTTATTAGTATATTGCAAAGACCTAGTTAATATTGTCCTTTAATTAATAAAAGATAGAACAAAATTCCTTACATGTGGAGATAACCCAGGTTGAAATAAAAGAATTATTCATATCCTGGTAGGTTAGAATTATTCATATGCTTGCAGCTTATTGTGGGTGGGGGTGATGCTCTTGACTACAGGGGAGTGAATTGGTGAGAATAAGAATTTAAGGCTTTATTTTCTTTGAAATATTTTAAACTATCAGATAAAGAAAAAGAGAAAAATTATCTTAGACAAGAAGTTCCTAATTTAGGGTTCTTTGAACCATATTCAGTTATATATTTTCTCTTCTGATATTTTGCTTGTTTCGGTGACAATTGTGTGTTTTTAAAAAAACACAAAACAAATTGCTTTGATGTTCATGTTATGGAAGCAATGTTTTGCGCAAACAATTGAAGTGTGCCAAGAAAAGCTACTCTATAATTTGAATAGGGTAATCACCGTGCGAGAAGGGGACAAGGTCTCCAATAGATTTCTGTTTATAGGAATTAAATAAAGCACACCCTGACATTAAGCTTGTAGACATCTGTCTTTATTTGCCTTTAGTCAAGCATAATTAGAAAATATTTCCAGGAAAAAAAGGAGAATGATGTGATCACGAATCTAGTACATTCTTTCACTTTAATTACCCTGAAAGAATTTTGTAAGCTTCTGACTCACAAATGCTAGGATTTTTCATTGTGGAAGCAGGAAACCTATAGATAACTTTCCTGGCTGACATTTGTGGAAATACATCTCATGGTATATAATCATTTCCATGTGCCACACTTTCAATTTTAGGTCCATGGGGCTTCACTTGAACCGAACCTGAGGTGCCCTGCAACACCAAACCTCTTTCTCAAGTGCTATTCAGCGCACCCCTTAGCCCAGCTGCTGAAATCTGCAAGGACTAGAAATCAGGGGAGGTCAATTTGTAACTTGGAAAAAAAATTGTAGGAGGAAAAATGATAAAACAGTACCCTGGTCAACCATGTCATCAATTCAAGAATTATTGACATTTCTTTCATAATTTAGAAGAAGGCTGGAGGAAAATTGGCAACAACTGAAAGCAATTGCCCTTGTCTCTGAGTGCAGCTGGCTCCTGGTTTTCATCTGCTGCGAGCACATTTTTGTCCTTAAAGAATTCCTATTTTTGCCCCAACTCTCTGGGATTATTCAAAGGTCTTCAGAATATTGTAGGGTTTCTTTGCCAAGCAAAACTTTGTCTGGATAAAAATCTAGGTTCTTTGTGTATGATGTGGGCCCTTAAGAACTTAGCAGCTCTATTGTTCATGACTTTTATGAAGGAAAAACTTCACATACCACTGTGATTTAAGACATGTAACATCCTCACACATTAAAATAAAAATAATATTGCCAACTGTTTTGAGACAAGCCGCTTATCCATCCATGAAAGTTGTGGATCTTGGGAAATGGAGCCTGAAGGCATCAGCTTGTTAATAAATTGAGAAAAGAAATGGTTGTTCTTTAATTCAGAGAAATTCCCTGACCCTTTATATGTGTCCTATGCCATGGAGTGTGGGAGAAAATTGAGTCTTTGTACTATCCTAAGCAATCACAGGGTCTGAAAGTCATCTAAGTAGTTTTACTCTGATAGAGTTGCTGTGGGTCAGAATTGACCCAATGGCTGGGGGTTTGGTTTTGACCTCACACACTGTGTACTTTTCTTCCACCATTTCTCAAAGAATTCTCTACTTTTTTACGTCATTATAATAGTTCATTGCAATGGCAATACAGAACTCGCATAATACTCATGACTGCGGGGTTTATTGGAAAGCTTAACAGGTCACAATTAAGTGGAAAGACTCAGGGTAGATGCTCTATAATATATAAGAACATATTACAAAATCCTTTCAAGGCTATTAAGAAATGCCCAAAAGATATACCACTCTGCTGAAAGCTTCAATCCAAAGGCATTCAGCTTCAACACCCCCAATAAAGTTCCCATAGGCACCCACAAGAATGGGTTATTTAAGCCAGATTTCTAGTAGAGGGTTATTAAAGATGGACAGCGGTCTCGTTGGACGGGTACTCAATACTTTTGTGCAAAGATAAGCAATCAACTTACATTGAGTTTAATCAGTGGTTCTCATTTTTGTGACAAAAGTAATTGGCCTTTCAAATAACCATGTCTACCATGTGGGCTCAGGAATTATCCAAGGTACGTTTGATACACAAGATGTTTCTTATTTAGGTGCAATTATCCATAGCATTATCTCAATCTGGATTGGATTAAAATAGGGAACCCATGACTTCCATGATAAGTCTATGGCCTTATTCAGATTGCCTGCTTAACTGAAATGGTTTTGCTACGCACCTCAGGAGGTACACGGGAATAATTAGTTCTGATCCTGCCACTAGGTCTGAGTCTGGCAAACATCCTGAGGGGCCATCTGGCCATGCAGCAGTTGGTGAAGTTGACTGCTTGAGATAACCTAACAAAGAGATTTCATGCCAGGAGTTAACAGGGCCTGAGAGAGCAACAGCATGAGCAGGAAGTCCGAATAGCGCTCCACAGTGGTGCAGCATAGTCTAAACGAAATATACAGTGGCTACTTACATACTGATGACTAGCATTTCTTCCAGAAAGGACAAAAGGAGGATTAAAAGTTTACCAACCCATTCTTGAGAGAAAAGGAACTCTCTCTCAGGAGTTAGCACCTTGAGTTCTAACTTGTTAGTTCACTTTACTGAAAACTAACTAACTAACTTGTTAGTTCACTTTAATGCAAAGGAGAAAGGGCTTGTGCATGCCTACTCCGATTTGTGGACTGTGACCATTGGTTTCGCTGGTGGGCCAGGGATTTGGGAGAAGCACCACTGGACAATTTGTAGCAAAGGAGGGTATGACAATGGAGGGTATGACTCTTCTCTTAATAGGCCAAAAAAAGTAAAGATATTTGTCTTGGGTGAATGCTTACTAAATTGTTACCTTGGCAAAGGAGGATTTAAAGATCAAGTGGTTAGAATGGCATGTTCTGTATAGACCAGCCATTCTCTTTCACCACCAGCTCCTGTTATTAGTCAATGAGCACATGAAGAATGTGATCATGGTGCCAGGGATGGACATTATACATAGGATCAGCAACACGCGCTTTAAGTCACCAAGGCTGATTTTGCTACTGCCACTGTTGAGTGCCCAATCTTCCAACAGTAGATACTGAGTCCACGATTTGGGACTATTCCTCAGGGAGATCAATTAGTAACCCGGTGACCAGTTGGTTACATAAAATTGCTTCCATCATGGAAAGGGCACTGTTTTGTTCTTAATGGGCTAGACATTTATTCTAGTTTTGATTTGCCTTCCTGACATCCACTGATTTTGCTCAAATCACTATGTGTAGACTCAAAGTCCTTTCCATCAGCATGCTGCCCTACATAGCACTACCTTGGATCAAGGACTCACTTCACAGAAATGAAACCCTGGATCTTACGACCTTACCCATTTTCCTGAAGCCTCTGCATTTATAGAACAATGAAATAGATGTGTAAAGACAAGGGCATCACCCATAAGGTAGGAAGCAACACCTTGTAGTGTTTGGGGTAAATATTCTCCAGAAAGCTATCTATTCTCTAAACCATCATCCAGAAATATATGGTGCTATTTCTCCAATAATCATGATCTGAGAACCAAGGAATGAAAGTGGGAGGGGAACCCCTCACTATTACTCTTTTTTGTTTGTTTGTTTGTTTTGATTTGGGGGGGGGCGCATCACTGCCCTCTGGTGGTGGGAGTAGGAGGCCCAGCCCCACTGCTGGAATTGAACCTCCATCCCAGTGGGCCACAGTCCCGCACACAACCACTACGCCTACGCCACCGGGGCTCAGCCACTATTACTCCTAATGATCCACTCTAAATATGTTTGTTTCCTGCCCCATATAATCCCATGCCTTTCATATCTAGATGTCCTTGTTCCAAAGGAAGCATATTTGATTCCATTGATCTCTAGGTTAAGCGGGATCCCTGGTCAGTTTGCCTACTCCTGACTCTGGATCAACAGGCCTAGAAGGGAGATACTGTATTAAATGGTGTGATTAATCCTAAGTATTAGGGGAATTGAATTTATATTTCATAATGGAAGCAAAGAAGAATTCATGTGTCATTCAGGAAATTCCTTAGCACATCTCTTAGTAGTACCATGTCCCATGATTAAAGAAATGATAAACTACAAAACATCAACTCTGATGTTTCTACTTATGGCCAGATCCTTCAGTAATGACAATGAAGTTGGGGTCACTGTACCAGGTAAAGAACCACAACTCCCTCAAGTGTGCTTGCTGAGGACAAAGAGAATACAGAATGGGTAGTGAACAAAACTTGCTCTAAATACCAGTTGTGATCACATAATCAGGTGCAATAAGGATTGGTATTTTTAGAAATGTTTCCTCCTTATCTATATGCATCAAAATTTTTTGTTTCATTCAGTTTACTGCACAATATGTAAGTAGTACATTTGTGGCTCTATTTACATATATATGTGAGATGCAAGTATAACTTTTTTTGAGATTCTTCCTGCTTTGAAGAGATGGGTACAGGTGCCAAATTAACAAGGAGTATACTATACTAGTTAAAATTTGGGGTCAACTTGTCAGGGCTAGGGCTCTCAGTGGTTTTTCAATAATCCCCCCTGACATGATCTAATGCCATAGAGTCATCTCCATAATGGAATATGATATGATGGACCAAAATGATTAAAGTGACAGGTCACAGCCCTGATGATGTTTCCTCGAGGGTATGGTCCACTTCCAATATAAATGGATGTGTGAAAAAGTTTGCTTGGTTTTTGATGGTCTTAATCCTGATTATGCCTTATTATCTCACCTCTGGTTCTTTGGGTATGTGCTTATGGATCCTGGGGGTGATTAGTAGCCTGCTATCTTGTTTGCCTATTTTAGAGTTATTCACCTATCCAGCCAAAGCCTAATGTGTTCCTGATAATCTTGGGTTCATTATTCCTTGCAGCTATGAGTTAGGAGATGTCCCCAGTCTGACATCTGACCCACAAGCTTGGAACTTACCTGCCTCTACAACTGTGTGAGATATTTCCTTGATAAAAACCTCTGTATGTATGTGTGTATATATACACAACAACTTTATTAGAGAACTGAGTCTAAAACACTTTCCAAAAAATATCAATGATGTAATTTACCTGGCATTTTGGGTGTAGAGGAACCTGCAAACCAGCAGACAAAGTAAACCTATCACCAGGACACATCCATAAGCCATTGGTGGGATCAAGATAGCATTCAGTATATTCCTTATCTTTTACCTAGTAATCTAAGGCTAGTTGCTGATGTTTGCAGAGTTTAAAAGGGCTGAGAAAATATAAAATGTCCTATGTTCAGTATAGCCAGGCTTGACTTAATATTGCTTAAAAAGAATAGAGTTAGAAAATTCCAGAGGGCGTAATTCTTTCTTCCCTCCTCTTCATGCTGGTCATGACCTGTTAAAAAGTGACATCAGCTAAAGCATATGCCTTAACTACTTTCACCTGACAGTAATTTTAAATTGATGGGCCAAAATTTTGACGACTATTGTCTCAGAGGGGAAACAGAGACCTTCTAGGATGTCAGAAACTAAAGATTCATTTCAGGTCCAGATTCCCAAAGCTGTAAGATGTCTTCTGTTTCCATAGCCTCCCAAAATCATTAACCATCTTTAATCCATATCTTATTACCAATTATCTTAGAGACTGATTGCAAGCCCTTGTGGGTGCAATTGACTGGGCTTACTGAAGTCACTTCGGGAAGGAAAGTACTTCCTGACACTGCAGTGGTGATATCCTTCATGATACTGAGAACGAGAAAAATTGGGTTTCCAAAGTGACCCATTAAAATCATAAGTAAATCATGATTAAACAGAGGTATTTTATTCAAATATTTTCTAGGCATTTGAGAGACTGCTTTCATACTATCAGGTAGAGGTGGGGGGCTAGGTTTAAGGTGTGAACTGTATGTGCAAATGTATGTTGAATGCTACCAGAAGAATTTGATATAGGTCTTTTCAACTGGTCAATGGCAGCTGAATTAAGGAAGAATTTAAGATCATGATCACATCATGACAGATACAAAATACGAAAAATTTCTTAGTTCAATATCAACACTAAGCATAGAACCTGGCCTAAACCATGAAGGGAGCCTCTGGCTATGTGATCTCATTGCAGGCTATAATCTCTTGTCTTGCTGCTGCCTGCATGTGTCTTTCTAACTGCTTCAAGGATATGTACAGAACGATCTAATTTATAATTAGGAAATTCTAAGACTGGAGTAGAAAGAAGGGATTTATTTAATTAAGAGACACTCTTAAATAATTGTATGCCCTACTCAGATAATTGTCTTGAATTGATAGCTAGCTTTATGTCATATGGTGAACTGTTAGAAATCTGAAAAAAATGATGAAACCATGGGACCATCACAGAGAACTTAGCAATTCAGACACAAGGCTAGCTATGAAGTCCCAGGAAGCCCCACAATTTCTTCTCAGTGGTAGGGATAAT